>SNQJ01S0009908.1:0-17171 GCA_010110895.2 Picea sitchensis | reverse complement strand
GATTCCCCATAAAGGACATAGGATGTTGGGCATGCATCGTGTTTGAAGGACTTTGGGAAGGATTACCCCATGCCGGTCCTGATGGGAGAGGCATAGAAGTATGTCCAGGGTTCCATTGACTGTGGAAAGAATTACCCCAGAACGGCATTCCAGAGGAGGGAACGGATCCTTGTCCTGAGTTCCAAGGTCTTGCTATATGTGCCCCTGACGCAGGAATAGTACCCTGCGCCGGAGTAGACTGTCCAAAAATGGGAGTGCCCCCAGACGGGAAAGCGATGGATGCAAAAGTATTGTTACCAAACGTCATTTTCCAAACAAACAATGACGAACCTACCGGCATCATGTGCGCAGGTGTTCCTTGACTCCCGGCTCCAAATAAACTAGTGTGTGCAGGCTGCCCGGCAGACTGCTGATGCAGACCACCAAGTGAAGGGGACGAAGGAGAGATATGACCTCCAACATAAGGAAAAGAATTAAAAGGGACGAAAGTCCCCCCAAGTTGACCTTGCAGAGGAGCGTTAGAGCTCCCTACCCCCAGACCCAAAGTCTGTAAAGTGGAGTGAGTGAGTGCAGGACTTGTACCCGAACTAGGCATACCGTATGAAAACGGAGGGCCTGTCGCACTAGATGTGAAGGGAGTTGTGGTTGTCGCGATAGATGGGATCGGTCCACTGTGTGACGTAGTTGCGACCGAGACCATGGTGGCTCGGACCGTCGACGGAAAGTTAGGAGATGCTTCTCCTGTGGTAGCAACGGTGATGGGAATGGAAGAATTCCCAGAGGAAGTAACAGTGTTTGTTTCCATAGCTGTGTGAGGCACTGGCAGGCGTTCGTAAAATTGGATTGGTACAATGACCGATGGCCAAGTATAATTGGTTGGGGTTTCAACCGAGCCAATATTGGCGGTTGATTCCTCCGGGAGTTATTCGAGAACAATGGTTTGTAACCCGGTTGCTTCGAAAAACCCTTGTTGGTCTAGCTTCCGCCTCAATGGTGGCGGGGGTGGCTCCAGTATAACCGGCGGCAGGCCCAGAAGCCTTTGTGACCGGTGGAGCTCGGGATCCTCCACTGTGTGAGAAGATCCAAGACATGCTAAGGTATTCTATACGTTCAAACAGTAACACACACTAAAAAAGAATCCCCTAAGAGATAAGACAAGCAAACACTAAACTAGTTGGAAGAACAGTTACAACAACCAACACTAGAGCAACTTACCGATGCAAGTGTAACTCGAACATGGAAGCACCCTCCGGATATACTCTGCAAAGCGTGGCCTGATGTTTTTCCTAGGTACCACAATATACCCCCGCAGTCACCTGTGTATGTCCCTAAAAAGATTGGCAACTAGTTTGCCAGCCCGCGAACAGTCACCAGGCGGGTACAGTCGAAAGTCGAGTAGACCACAATGAGAAGGGTATCAAGCCTGAAACCTGTCAAGGGTATCGAGAGAAAATGGGCGGAGAACAATTGAGGACCTTGAACGGATTCGAGACCCACGAAGCCCCGTGGCAAATGCAAACGATGGAATCCCAAAACAAACCCTCGATATGTGTTCTCCACTACACTTGGTCCGACTTTGGAGGGGTTATCTTCGCTACCTTTCCGCACGCGACCTCGTGTTTATCCCCTCTGTTAGAGGGGGGTCCTGGATAAATTCCACAAAACTGGACTTCTACACTCCCTATCACAGACTCCAATGTTTGGTTTTGAATGGCCTTGGAGAGTTTCCTCTCCAACCTAATCCAAGGCCCTAGTCCTGAACTAGTTTGTGAACCCTACAAACAAAAAGTCTAATAGATTTTAAATTAGCGTTGCTTTTATGGGATTTTTTACGTCACGGGGTATGAAGGTGAAACTGATGATGTGTAAAGACTCAAAGCAAAAACGAATGAAAAAGACTGGAAACAAAAGACTTTTACTAAATGCAAAAATCAACAACTTTTCACAAATAAAGACTTCTTTTTCTTTTCAATTTTTCTAAGATTTTCATGCAGCAAACATAAAGGAATTTCGCTCGACTACGAGCTACTTATGCTCTAAATGACTGCAAAAACTTATGAACGAAAAGACTTCTTCCTAGCTATTGATGCAGAAACACAATCTTCAAACAAAGAAGAAAATGAAAAGATTTTTTTTCTCTTTTTTTTTTTTTTTATTTCCGTTCTAATCAAGCAACAAAGGGAAAATACCGACAAGCCTAAAACCAAGAAAAAACAAAATTCTGGCTTAAAGCGCAGATCGCAAAGAATCAGAGAAAAGACACACAATGGCAATCAAGAAAGCACTGACTCTTACGCTTGTCTAAAAACCATAAAACAAAATTTTTCTTTTTTTATCTTTTCTATCAATTATCAACTAAGAAAAAACAAGCTAAGGGTAAGAGGCCCTAACCTACTGACTGTTCAACCCTAGACTTAAACACCTGAGAGAAATGGTTCTCACCAAAAGAGGGAATGACTGCCCCACCTTGATTAAAAAGCAGCCTGTCAAGCACGCTACTGTCACTGAAACAGCACGCGTGCAAACGCGTTCTGAGCTGAAACAGGACGCGTGTACACACGGTCTGACCTTGTACAGGTCGCGTGTATGTATAACTTCTAAGACAAAAAATAAAAACAGGTAGCCCAGACCCAGAAGAGGCCTCTGGTATTGACAACTAGGGTCCCTTGAAGGCTTGGATGCTTCTTCTAACAGAAAAGAAAAAATATTTGCGAGGAATAACAAAACACAACAAGACACACTGAGACAAGACTGTGAACCAGCAAGACTCAGACAGGACCCAAAAAACCCCCTGAGAATGTATAATTCTGACAGGGAAGAGGAGGAATGCCTCTCAAGCTCTCTGAACTCCTACACGCTACTGAAACCTCCACAACTAGCATTCACATGTGGGCTATAAGAGGTTAGGGTGTGGGTACACGCGTGCTGGCCTTCTGCAAGTCGCGTGTACCTCTGTGTGTCCCGACAATTGTCGTCAAGCAACAGTCAGGGAAAACTGGTATAAAGAACCAGGCTCCCTACTAGCTCAGGCTTTACAGAAAAAGACAGGCAAAGAAACAGAAAATCTAATTTCTTAAACTACCCAAAAAACTCAACTAAATCTGGAAACCCTAAAGAGTATCTTCCCCAGTGGAGTCGCCAACTCTGTTGTTGGGAAAAATACCCTATGGACTAGCAAACTAGGGTCAGGCTTGCATGTAGATTTTGACCGTAAAGAAATTACTTTTTAACCTACCACCCAAAACTTAAACCCCTCTTTCACAATACAGGCCTGGAAAGGAACTACTAACCTTTTTACTAATGTTTGGTGTAGATCCTCCATTGCGCTTTGCCCGCTTGCTTGCGCTGCTCCTTCCAAAGATAATCCTGCAATCAAGACAAACCACTACGCATGCATGCTACTTTTCTACTTGAGGGTTAGAAATTAAGCATAAATTAAACAAATCATAGATAACTCATGCATTGGGACGGGAAAAGTATTCTTTTATTATTTGAAAAATGAATCAACTTACAATCAAAGTCGAGACCAGCCACCGTTCCTTGATCCTGATCCTGGGCTCCTCCTCTTCTTTTGTCCTCCAACTGCTTTGCGTTAATTCTCCTTTGGCTTGAGGAAAGGCTAAAGGGTTGGGACAATGGATTTGGCAAATGGGCAGAGTTTCTTCGCTATATTTTCCCTCCTCCAAATGGTACCCCTACCCCTTCTTTTATAGGCTAGAAGGAGCTAGGGTTTTGGATGAACCCTCGACCATGCATGGCCGGGAGTTTCAATTAACTGACCCGTAGATTTTTGTCCTGTCAGCAACTTTCCTTTTTTTTGTGATTCTGAAGGTACACACAGGATGTAGTGGGCCTGCTAGCGTGTACTTTTATGTACACGCAGGCTGTAGTGGGCCAGCTAGTGTGTACTTTTTAAAAATGGAGTTTTTAGAAGAGTTGTTTAGTAGTTTTTGGCAAAGAAGGGATATGAGTTGGCCTGATGCCAGGTAAGCATGTGTGGTGCAATTTAGGGTTATAACACACAGCCACCAGGAAACAATTCTATTGGCCTGGATTGAAGAAAGAAATAGCTGAGTACTTAGCCAAATGCATAGAGTTCCAACAGGTTAAAGCAGAACACCGACACCCAGCAGGATTATTACAACCCTTGCCAATCCCGGAATGGAAATGGGAAACCATCTCCATGGATTTCATCACCGGATTACCAACCTCAACCAAACAGAATGACGCCATCATGGTAGTAGTGGATAAATTGAGCAAGTCGACTCATTTTATCCCTGTCAAATCGACTTGCAAGGCAATAGAAGTTGCCAACATGTTCATGAAGGAAATATTCAGACTACATGGTATGCCTAAA
The DNA here is from genome assembly GCA_010110895.2 of Picea sitchensis. Lineage (NCBI taxonomy): Eukaryota > Viridiplantae > Streptophyta > Pinopsida > Pinales > Pinaceae > Picea > Picea sitchensis. The sequence continues at coordinate 12,814 of SNQJ01S0009908.1, read as the reverse complement.
GAGATCGTGTTTGACAGAGACACGAAATTTACTTCCAACTTTTGGAAATCCTTGATGGTTGGTCTGGAGACCAAATTATTGTTTAGCACAACCTATCACCCTCAAACCGATGGACAGATGGAAAGAGTGAACCAAATATTAGAAGACATGCTAAGGATGCATGTAATGAATCAACCCAAAAAGTGGGAAGATTTCCTGCCACTGGTGAAATTCGCCTACAACAATGGCTACCAAGAATCCCTGAAGATGAGCCCTTTCAAAGTCCTTTATGGTAGATCGTATAACACTCCAGTCAGTTGGAGTAATCTCGTGAACAAGTTTACTATTGGACCCGACATGTTGAAATAAATGGAACAACAAGTGACTCAGATAAAACAAAATCTAAAGGTCGCTCATAACAGACAGAAAAGTTATGCCGACCGAAAGAGAACTCCAAGAGAATTCAAGACGGGAGACCGCATATATCTCAGAGTTAGGCCCAAGAAGAGTTCCCTGAGGATGGGAGCTTGTGCCAAGTTGGAACCTCAGTATTGTGGACCCTTTGAAGTTCTATATAGAGTGGGACATGTAGCCTATAGGCTAGCACTTCCTCCCACAGTAAAAGCACATAATGTTTTCCATGTTTCATTATTGAAGAAATATGTACATGAGTCTAATCATATAATTGACTGGTCTGTGATCTAGGTGGAACTGGAGGGAGAATTCCAGCCAGAACCTCAATGCATACTGGACAGAAAGGAACCCCCACTCAGGAACCGAACCATTGCACAGGTCAAGGTGCAGTGGAAACATTTTGGCCCAAATGAGGCTACGTGGGAAATGGAAGATGCCATGAAACAAGCATATCCGATTTTGTTTACTTCTGTACGTACATGTCATATTGATAGATAGAACATCGAGGACGATGTTCCTTTAAGGGGGAGGGAATTGTAACACCCTGTTTCCCCCAGTCTGTAAAAATAACGATACTGGACAAGAACTGACAAACTCAAAGATGTGAATGTTTGATTTGACGAACCTTTGTATAAAAGGTGGATGAATGTAAAGTATGTTATGAATATGTGTTGCATGACTGCTGGGAGAGGGATGTGCTAAAAGAGACCATGATGGCTAAAGAGAGGTGGTGGAAGGGACCTGGAATGGTTGTGTTAACTTCCACCGAGATAGTACCTTACTGGTTTATACTTGCTCAAAAACCAAAGCATCTCTCTGATCCTGGAATGGATTTCCCATCAGATTGGTAGGTGGGGAGGCTCCTCAAGAGTTAATGAGGGGATGGGGGTGAACCACCCATTTGTAACAGCCCTCAAACCTGACCATGGACGACGAAATTCGCGCCACACGCAACCTTGCAGACAAAATTGGCAAGGGAGGAAATGTGGTAAGGAGGAGGAGAGAGCAGCACGCGCGACAGGGGATCACGGAAGAGAACTAGAGAAAACCCTGGAAACGCAAGGAGTTATGAATATCAGGAAAAGGAGAGTAACCTTTGTCCTTGATTTTATGTTGAGCTGGAAGTAGGAGACTGAACCTCAAAGCATCGTGGTCTAGCTCGGGGGTGGCTAGTGGTAAATCCGTTTGGAGTCACTGAGCCTATGGTTGGGTGGAAATGAGCACCCCTCTCGGAAGTTGCATCACGCCTGGTAGATCTAATAAGTTTTTTATACCTTGTATTTTCGAACTGAATATCATGAATGCATGCTTATGTTTATATGCCCATAATAATTTCTATGTAGAATGATTGCCTGGTGTCTTAGACTGGAAATAATGGATGCATGTGTATACTTCCATGCCATAGTCTGTTTTTGTACAAAGGATTAATTTTGGGGCATGAGTTCGCTCCACTGAGAATCGTCTTGGTTGCTTGACTCTCATAATGTTCCGGGAAGGCTCCTCTAGAGTACTCCTCCCCGAGAATTACCCCATAAACCTTGGAACCGTGTCGAACCTTTACCCAGAGACTCAACTAAGATCAGGGACGATCGCCCAAGAACCGTCTGAAGGTTCATATGATCCGGGTCTGGAAACCTTATGCAAGAAAGGGTAGCTCTCTAAGGTCGTGGAGTCGTGGGAGTTTGAAGCCCTGAGAAGTTGGATTTCACGGTTCAAGCTCAGAAGGGATAGTGAGTCCAATTATAGAAAGAGAGAATACCCTATCATTTGGTAGATGAACGGTCAGAATCCTTTGAGGAACACCCCAGATCTGTCAAGACCGATGGATCTAGAGAAGGAGCACAGGCGTTAACACCTTGACCCTTTCAGCCTTCGCAAGTGGCGATGGGACCCAGGACTGTAGATCCAAGGATCTGACAGTGCTCTATTGACCATCGATCTTAGCCTTTTCACAGGCAGGAGAGTAGCATTTCGTTGACTCGCGACTTGGGGTGGTCAAGGGTAGGACTGCATGAACTCACGAATCGCGAGATCGCAACGTGATCGTGACTGTTGGATCTAGGCCACGGGAGAACCGTGGGATCATAACTTTCGTGGTTATCGCCTATCGGGGGTTCAGAACTTGAGAGAGTTTCCTTTCGACTGTAGAAGTTGCGAAGTGTCGAGCGCTGAGGGCTCATGCAAACATGTGGCCCAATCATAAGTGGGGACCGTGTGGTTGACAGGTGATGGACACATGTTGCCTGGGAAAGAGTCAACCCATTGTTGACTGATCGTATCTCGGGAATTCGTGAAGAAGGAGCACGAGGGCTCAACACTCCAACTCGTGAAGTCGCGAGATGTGAGTAGTGCTAGTATTTAGCTTAGGAAGCGGGTGACAGGTGATGGACACATGTCGCCTGGGGGAGATTCAACCCATTGTTGACTTATTGTGTCTCGGGGTTTCGCATGATGAAGAAGTTGCACCCTGATCGTTAAGGTCGCGAAACATCGAGAGCCAAGGTCTCGTGCGACGGACGACAGTGGCACCGCTCGTGAGCAGAGTACAGCGGAGGAGACAAGTGGCGTGTGCACATCGCTTTGGAAGAGCCCACATAACATTGACCTCTCGCATCTCGAGATTTTGCAAAGGAGGAGCACAAGGGCTCAACACCTACACTAGCGAAGTTGCAAGTGGTGCTAGTGTTTATCCTAGCTTACAGTTACATGTAGCAGGCACTAGTGAGGAAGGAGCCATACCTGTATCGTATCTTGGGTATCAGTGTTTGGAGAAAGGGGAGTCGAGAGTCTTGACTCCCAACTCACGAGTTGTGAAAGGCGCTTGCGCTAAGGCCAGGTTGTGGTCATTTGGAGGAGGATAAGGGAAGGGAGGGTCTGCGCTAGGCCCCATAGAAGTCTCGGGGATTCTGTCCCTCGAAGAAAAAGACGAAAAATCTAGGTTGTCATAGTGGGTGTGTGACATTATCAGTGGTTCTATTTGCAAGAGAAGATGGCAAACAGTAAATTTATATTATGGACCTGATCGGTGCCTACTCATTTGGCATGAGGACATGCCAATCCTCAAGCGTGGGGGAGATTTTGGCTCACAATTTTGACATATTTTGCATTATTAATTGGCCTCCTTCTTGATCATTTTACCTTATCCTTGCACCCGTTTATATGTCAATTATCTAATTTACCCATACTTCTGAAGTTAATGCGCCTAAAACGATTAATGTTGTTAATATTTACAGTTTCCTTTGTTTTTAGTAAATTGGAACGGATTTAGACTAATCTTGTTGATGAAGGTTTTTGAGCAGTTTACTTCTGGTACCAGTAGTTCACTTCTGGTACTTGATCTCCATGATTGGCATATCCACACATCTCTAGGGAAGATTCTGGAACTTGGGTTTTGACACTAGGACCCTCTACATGGTATGATTATCATCAAATTACACCCATGTCCAACAAGGAAACCACCAACTTGTGGTCAAATATGCTCATTCAAATACGTGCCAAATTAGTAGCAGTGATCTTCCTCTGTGATTTCTAATCTAATGGAGATGAAACTAGAAAATCTAAAACATGGGTTTTCTGGAGAACGGCTTGATTTGATTTCAAGAAGAGCTATTTTCTCAGAGCATATATGGTTTAAGAGATATTTCATTTTTCTAATATAGGTTTGTCCAAATTTACTATGTGGTTGTCTTCTCCAATGTTCTAGACAAATGGATTTACCCAGCTAGTAAAGAGGTTGAATCAAGCTATTCCCAATGCGTTTATGTTATGTGCAATGATTTGTAATCAGATATTGGGTTATCTTTGCAACCAAGATCCACCAAAATGAGATAAACAATATATTGTAAGTTCTAATTTGAGGGAATTAGCAATGATCCACTCCATTCCTCTTCTTTGTATTTGAAAAGCCATAAAATAGAGGAGGAGATGATTGTTGTAAGAGAGAGAGGAATCCATGCTTGGATATTTGCAATCTCCAATTTTGTTCCATAATAATTAACTATTGGTATTTTGTTCTTGTGTTTGAAGTGCTCACTCAGTTTGTAAGTTCTCCCATAATCTGTGTTATGTTTGGAAGGATCCCCATTCCTTGGCATGCATTGTGTTTATTTATTCTCAGTTAGCTAGTAGATATGATTTCCATTTCTAGATTTATTAAGTGCCTTTTGTTTATCAATATTTTGATTTAACTAAACACATAGATGCAATTGCTCAGAACCAAAGATCATTGTTGTAATTACATACATTTGGAAGTACAAGAACACTTGGACTTATCTAGTGAAAGAGTGTATTCAGAGCCGGTTAAGTGTAATTGATATTCATAGTGAATGGTTGACAAATGCCTCTGTGTTTCCTGCAAATTTCAAGCTTTGTATTTCAAGATTTCTTTTAGTTTACCATAGAAGTTGATTATCCACTGAATATTGAAGGACTCGTCTGATATGATTTATAAGTTATCATAGGAACCCTTGGGAAAGAATGTGGTTTGTGCCATAACAACATTTGAGTAACCCTCATCTAGGGATATAACTTTGTGGTGTAGTTCCATTTACCAACATTTCTTTGATGGGTCAACATAGGCTCTAATCCTGCATTTCATGTTCTTGCATCTCAAAGCTTACAATCCCCGGGGTTGATTATTTAAATATCCATAATTTATACATATAAATATCCCCATTGTAATAGCCTCTCAATCCTAATAATCCTCTAAGTTTCTTCCAGTTTTTGGGAATTGGCCATTCCCTCATAGCTTTAATTTTGTTAGGGTCCATTTTTACACTTTCATAAGATACAATATGACCCAAATATTCCACTTCTTGAACCCCAAAGGCACACTTTGAAGGATTTACATAAATTTGTTGTTCCTCCAATAGTTGTAATACTTTGTCAACATGTTGTACATTCTCTACCCAAGATTTGTTGTAGATTAATATGTAATCAAAAAATACTAACACATTTTTTAAAGGAAGGACTTGAAAATAGAATTTATCAAGCTTTGAAATGTTTAAGGTGCATTGGTAAGTCTAAATGGCATAACCACAAATTCATCCAAATGGCATAACCAAAAACTCATAATGACCTTCATGTGTTCTAAAATATGTTTTGGGAATATCTTCCCACCTCATTCTGATTTGATGATATCCTGAACGAAGATCCAACTTAGTAAAAAAAATTCTCCATGCAATTCATCTAATAATTAATCAATGACAGGAATATTAAACTTATATTTGATGGTCATTTTGTTGAGTTGTATATCATCTGGACACATACGCCATGAACCATCCTTTTTTGTAACCATCACCACTGATGAAGAGAAAGAACTTTGGCTAGGTTGAATGATGCCAGCCTCTAAAATTTCTTGGCTCATACACTCAATCATACTCTTCTATGCATATCATACCTGTAAGGCCTAATGTTAGGTGGTACACTTCCTGGTTGCAAATGAATAGCATGGTCATGATCTCGAGTAGGTGGAAGATCCTTAGGAATTTCACCAAATACCTTGGAATGATTGTTGATAACTATTTGGACATCTAATCAAGCAAAGGATATAGATGTTTGTGTTAGGAAATATACTTCCACACTAAACCTGATAGAAGAGAAGAAGACAGATTTAAATAAGAAAGTAAATGACAAAGAAATCACATAGTACACAGAGATTTTACAATGGAAACCCAAACGATAAAACCAACATTCCTTGAGCATCTTTCTCTCTTGTCATTTTATTCATTCAGAATAAAAGGTTACATGACTAACCATGGTATACACCTAAGAAACAATCACCATCATACCCTCTTACTTACACAAGAACAACCCTATAGACAATTATGCATACATCTACATGACCAACAACCTCTACTAAATATTGTCAGGAACATCCAAGATTGATCAACATAATACAATTACAACACACCTTATTTATAGGCTTTACAATATAAAAAACCCTAAATAATGGTGCCCAAAACATGATTACAAATCCACACAGGTCATTGGCTACAATTTCGTGAATCTCAGGATTCTGTTACATTCAACTATTTTTCGAATCACCAATCGACCTCCATTCGGTCTTTAGTTGGTTTCCACATGACCTCTTGTCAGTTGACCTATTGACTTGTTTTCAATCACTTAGACTTCAACTTTTCTCAGTCGATCACTTTGGCCTTCAAGTTTCACTGCCAAGAATATAACAACCAAACATTCTCCCACTTGTTGTCTTCTTTGTTGAAATATGATAACCTAAACATTTGTTCACAGACCCGGGGCAATAATGCCCACTGCCTCTCTACACAAGGAGAACTTCACAACACTCATAGACTTGGTGAAAGAGTATGTTGTGTTTTCCAACGTGTTTACTTTCTCCAACAACACCTTGTTACCTTCCACCATGTTTCTTATGAAATGGTATTGTACATCAATATGCTTCATCTTGGAATGAAAATACGGGTTCTTTGCCATAAATATTGTGCTTTGAATGTCCCAATTTATCTTCATATCCCTCTTCTCAAACCTGATCCCTAGACATAGCCATTGCAACCATATTGTTTCTTTGCTTCCATGTGTGGCTACCATGTATCTAGTTTTTGTTGTTGACAAGGCTATGACTGCTTGTTGCTTACTCATCTAATTGATTGCTCCACCAAACATCTTGAACACATATCCATTGGTCGATCTTCATTGATCCATATCTCCATCCCAGTCAGTGTCAAAAAATCCATGTACATTTATTTCACTGTCAACTCTAAGTTTCACTTGGTAGCATATAGCATAATCTATTGTGCCACACAAATACCTGAATACTCTCTTGAAAATTTTCCAATGCTCCTTTCTAGGTGTCGACATGTATATTCTCAACACTCCCACTACATGGGAAATGTTTGGTTGAGTGCATACCATCGCATACTTTAGACTACCAACAACACTAGCATAGGGAACATGTGACATGTCTTCTATTTCTTCCTATGTCTTCAGAAAATGTTCATCAGTTAACTTTTATCTCATGGGAATCGACACCTTTACAGGTTTGAAATCCCGCATCTTGAAATGCTTCAAGATTGTTTTAATATATTTCCTTTGGTCCAACCAAATCTTTCTAACTACCTAATCTCTTTGAATCTCCATTCCCGGAATGAAGTTCGTTGTGTTGATATCCTTCATGTCAAACTTGGAGGATAGTTGCTTCTGCACCTCCTTTATTGTGTCCACGTTATTTCTGATCAGTAACATTCCATCCACATACAATGCTACATATATTAAATGCCCACCTTATTCCTTGGAATATACACAGTGACCATATTTGCTTCTTACAAATCCTAAACTAAGGATGTATGTGTCAAATTTTGTATACCACATTCTTGGAGATTGCTTTAGACCATAAAGGGATATATTCAATTTGCACATTAGTTGTTTCTTTCCCTTTACTGCAAATCCTTCAGGTTGTTTCATGTAGATTTCTTCTTCTAAGTCCCCATGTAGGAACATTGTCTTCACATCCATTTTCTCTATTTCAATATCAAATTTTGTAGCCAGAGACATTAGTACTCTAGTGGAATTTAATTTTGCAACGGGAAAAAATATCACTGTTGTAGGAAAATCTCCCTGCGGACAGGTAGATTGCCTCAAAGAGCTAGACCCTACTCTAAGACAGAAAATGCTTAACATGGACACTGACTTCCTTTCAAATCCATACAAACTAACACATGAGAAGGAAGGATAACAACAATACCTTTTTATCGATGTTTGTCCCTGCACGCTCCAAATCAAGCTCCAAACTCTTGCTCCTCGTTGAGTCCTATAGACAAACAAAGTACGACCACTTCCTACTCTATCGATGTTAGCTTGAAAACAGATCTATCTATCGACGATAAGTTCATGTAATATCAAACACAAACTAGAAAGAAACAGGCCAAGCGTGTCATATTAATGAGAATAACGACATCAGTACTTACGATCGTAGATGCGAATGCGACAGCTTCGTCAAGTCCCCTTTGTCTAACCCTTGCTCGAAAGATCCACAACCTGGATGATGGAAGCTTCACTGGTCACTCTCCTTTGACTGACTGCGTGTTTCCTATGAGATCATAGGTTTCATGCTAGCAATTATTCCCTCTTTTTCACCACCATAGAGCCTGCTTATATAGGTTAAGAGGAGCTTAAACTCTTGAGTTATCTTTAGAACAAGTTGAGGAATTCCCTCCTTGGATCAGGGATCTTCTGATGGAACCAAGAATTCAAATGCAGCTGCCTTCTAAACTTGAGAGATCCTCCCCTTATTCTCCTCAACAGGCCAACTACTGCCTCAGATTAGACAGTGCTCCCTCAAAAGGGGCATCAGGGCGCTATAACGCTCCCTGAGACCTTATAGGGGAGCGCCAGTGCTCCTAAGGCTGATTTAGGGGAGTGCTCACCCTCAAAACCTTTGTTCAAGAGCTCTTCTTAGGTGATAAAAGTTCCTTAACTTCATTCAATCAGTTTCCTCCTTCAAATCAAGTTTATGAGATGTCTTAGGTGCCTCCTTAGTGTCGTCATTATGGCAGTATGCTTGAATGACATCTGCGACACTTGTGAACAACTTTCGACCCTTGCGAAAGTTGTAAGGAATATGCGACACTTACAACAGTTGAGAGGATCATGCGACACTTACAACACTTATCGAAGTGAGCAATATTGAGGTGTAACAGATTTCCCCCCAAAGTATGAAGTTAGAAGATGCGAACTGATAACTAAAATGCTTTGTAGATGCTCAAGCAAGGGAATAGAATCGGAGAACCTGACGGAAGCTGCACACAAACATCCAACAAATATCATGACATATTTCAAATCCAAGGCAAGCATACCTATGCTTGGGTGATCAAGACTTGCAAGATATGGCCGCCATAAAATACACTGAGGATCCATAACCGTATTGATACGAAGGTATAGCCACCGAAGATACAATGTGGATCTATACTCTGATGACTCGGACTGATCATAGCCACGAAGAATACGCAGTGGATCTACGAGATGACAAGAGATAGCCACGACCAATACAAAGTGGATCTATGTAACATTGTATGTGTCGTTTGTCCAATAGAAACTCCCTCGCAGCCTGGGCAAAGTGTATATCAAAGTGATTACTCAACCCAGGTTCTTCTTACCAATCCCAATATGGTACGAATCTAACCACGTGAATATATGTCTTGATGTCGAACATGGCATAAACCACTTGATTACCAGTCAATGGTGTGAACCATTAACAAGTGCGAGGGAGATCACCATTAATGTTAATGATTCCCAAGGTACCCTAGTACATTCCAACGAATGTGAATAGATGGGTTGAGGTCGAACATATGTGGAATCATCCGATCAGAGGTCAATGATGTAAACCTATTGTCGGATGTGAGGAGGTCTGCCATTGAGGCATGCAGGTCCCAAAGTACTAACTGGTTTCTAAGCCTAGTTCCCGAATAATGTGTTGAAGTCGATAGGAATAGACTCATCGAGGGAGGGCCTTGATGTATCCCCCATCAATGACATGAAACGGATATAGAGATGTAATTGGTAGATCAAAAGAACATGGACTGATACGGGTTTTGAGGCAAGATATTTGGGATGGCTGACTCTCGAGGCGGATACATCCCTTGAACACTGAGGCACAACGACAAAACATGACATGGACCAAAACTATGCAGTGGGTACTGTGACTCACGTTGGGTGACCCAAAGGAGTGAAAGGAACTAAAAGGATTGGCTCAGTGCAGAGGTTCAGCGGATTATGATGCGTGAAAATGACAAAGTGCCATGTTCAAGGGTGACTCTAAGAATTGCTGGACAATGTTCTCAAGAGACTGCTTGGCTTGCTCCTTTCAATTTTTTCCCCCATCCAGATGGACGAGTACCTCTTTTTGATTTAATGAGCTCGAGGAGGATAACACATGCTCGATATAACTCACCTTGGGTAAGTTCCTCTTCCTTTGTTTAACGAACGGGAAGAAGTAAGGGTTCGATCCCCTATGGGCCTGTCGATGTGTGTTTTAACGAGTCCAAAGACAGAAAACTCGAAGGTTTTTCAGGATTATAGAGTTTGGAAAAACACTTAAAATAGAACTCTCTCAGTTCCTTTTTCGTACAGTAGTCTAACGAGACCGAAAAAGAGATAAACTATCGCTCAAAAGATGCCCTTTCTGACCTTTTAATGAGTGTGAAAGGAAGCAAGTTCACTCGATAATCTTTTCATATTTAGAGAGTCTGAAAAGGGTTTAAAGGAGACTCCAGGGGGGTTCATTTTTCGTTTGTTCATGTATCCGTACGGGTCCGAAAAAGAGATAAAAGTTTACCCGGTTGCATTCTCATGTATTTACGAGCACGAGAAAGAACAAAGACTAAGCTCGGTATGCCCCCAGCTTGAAATCTAGTGGCTTGACTCCAGAATGATCATCAAAGACTGGAGACATGCCCCCCAAGCTTCAATTCATTCACCGACTTTGAGGTTGTCATCAATTTCTTTGCTAGATGGAGAAAAAGGATACAGGTGGATGAAATGAAGGTTCAAAAATGAGACCTAATGAAAGACTCGACTCGACATCTATGAGATCTGGCGAAAGACTCAACTTTAAGGGAGAGGTGATTGTTTCATTTTTTAACGAGATTGACATGGGAAAAGAACTATGCTCAAGGTTCCAGGTTCAATCCCCAGATTTTTGTTTCATTTTTTAACGAGCTTGCTACAGAGAAGAAAACTATGCTCAAAGCCTCTATTTCATTTTTTAACGAGCTTGCCACAGAAAAGAGAAACTATGCTCATGACCTCTGTTTCATTTTTTAATGAGCTTGCCACAGAGAAGAGAAACTCTGCTCGTGGTTGCTTCTTGATCATGGCTTCCAAGAGGATAATGCTCTGGAAGGATACCATGTAAAGGGACAAAACTCAGTCATGGATTCCAAGAGATCTTCATTGGATGGAAGAGAATCACTATGGAAGGAACACATGTTGAGGGTCGTGACAGGGGTAAGGTGATCAGGCTCCAATAACCCTACCGAAGAAATCACCATGTCAACTACCGGATCCAAATCGTCGGAAGTTGACGTCATGGGAGACAATGCCACATAATTGACATGTGGCGGGGGTGATACTGTCTGCATATAAGAACCACTTAGGGAGGTAACCTAATCAGGGCTGATGAATGAAAGTTGATCAATAGTCACAATTCTTCCATCGTGAGGGAAAGATATCACACGGAAAAGGGTGGATACAAGAGCTTTCATAGCATAGACATAATCCCGCCCAAGGAGTAAAGTGAAATCCAAGGGGTCTCGTACTACCATGACATCGATAAAGATAGTTTTCCCTCCCAAACTTACAGGAAACTGAGGGAGGATCCCTAAAGGTTGACTAGTTATTCTGTTAAAAGATAACAGATTCTGTGTAACCGGTGCAAGTTGCGGACAACCCAAAGCATACCAAGCAACAGAAGACAAAATACTAACGGACGCACCTTCGTCTATCAGCATTTGAGGAACGTCCCGACCACAAACCTATACTGTAATATGGAAAGTAATGTGGGAGGGAAGACGAGGTCTAGTTAGCGCACCCCAATCAAAAAGGATGGCTTCGGTACTTGGAGGGGGTTTCGCAGGAGAATGAGGAATGACCCCATCACGGCAGAGTCTGTATTAACAAGAAAAACGTGGGCAGTATCAGGTTTACTCTCTAGAAGGAGAGTAGGATCAACCGATGATTGGATCGGATCAACCAATGGTGGACTTGGATATACCACTTTAGCACTCTTCAGAGGAAGAGTGGGACTGATCGAGGAAGGGATTGGATCAATCACTTTGACATTTCTCAATGGAGGAATGGGATCGACCGATGGAGAAACTGGGTCAACCACTTGAGTTTCATTCTCCAAGGGAAGAATGGGGTCGACGGGTGGAAACGGATCGACCGCTTTGGTGTCACTCTCTAATGGGAGAGTGGGATCGACCGAGGATGAAAACAGATAGACCACTTTGGTGTCACTCTTTTCATGAAGAGCGGGGTTGATCAATGACGGAACTGGATCAGCTACTTGGGTTTGTGGTTCAATCAAGGAGGAAACTAGATTGACCACCTGATCAACTGGACTGACCGGGGATGGAACCGGATTGACCAGTCCATCAACCAACGATGGGTCGGAGGAAATCTTACGATAACCTTTTGGAAGTTGAAGTTTTTCCAAAAGAGAAGAATCCTCGTCCATGCGAGGACAAAGGTGAGAGTAATGATTACCTTTGCATAACATGCAAGGGAACTTGACAATTTGCTTCTTCTTACCAACCTGAACATCACTAGTTGACGGGGTATCATCGACATGACCAATAGAGGCCGATGATGTGGAGGACCACATTTCTAAGACCTGGGTAAGACCGGGGCAATCCCTCAGAAAGTGGTCACCCTTACAAAGGCTGCA
>SNQJ01S0009907.1:117471-146072 GCA_010110895.2 Picea sitchensis | reverse complement strand
CTCTAGGTCATACCACAAGTTATTTTTTTTCATTAATGGAATCATTTCACTTGATACTTTCTTTTTATTCTTACTTGCAACTTCATGCACTGTTTCTAATTGATATGCATCTCCCAAATAATCAAAAATTGTTTTTTGTTTTGTAATCCACACTCTTTTTGCACATAAAAAGGGCGAGGAACCAAAATCTTCTTAATTCTGACATTCAACATTCCCTCTCTCAGAACTTTAAAAAGACTTGCATATGCTTCTATGTTGATCCCTCTATCATCACAAACTCCTTGAACATCCTTTACATCAATTGTTAAGTTTGCAATGAATTGGTTAACTACATCTTTCCTCAAAGCATCAAATTCTGGTTGTTTGAGCATTGATTTAATGTCACTTTTCTTCAACACAGTTTTGCACAAATCCACAATATCAGTGCAACTTGGATCTAATATGGACTTCACCCCAAACACCCTTTTTGTATAGGCACCTCCCCTCTTTACCATACATAATAATGGTTTCAACTCTTTTGATCTATTCCTCTACCCCACTGGAGTTTCCTTTAAGGAAAAGAGTCTCTTTTGGAGACGATAGATATCATTTTTCAGCATTTCAATTTCTTTTGTTGAGCTGGATTTCACTTGAAGCAGTTCATCCACATGTCTTTGATACAACATTTATATTATTTGGTTCAATATTATGATTTCATGATACTGAACCATATTTGAGTGATGGAGATGATTTAATTTGACACTGAGATCTTGGATTTTTTGTTCAAGGGAAATCTGGTTACCATCCAAATTTTTACAGTATCTTAGAAAACCATTGTTTCAATGGCATACAAACTGGCATAGTCCTGTTATTGTTTTGAAATCGAGATGAGATTTTGACACAGGGTCAACTGGATAAAGTTCTCCTTTCACCCAAAGATCTAATTTTTCAGCTCCAGATTCCCTTAATGCACTGTAGTCAATGTTAGGAACCAATTTCTGATTTTGTTTATGGATCCGTGCCATATCCTGAGTTAATTTTATGTGGGTAACACGGTGATAGTTTCTTACACCATTTGCATCTATTGAAGAGTCTTGCAAACAACCAATATTATGAAAATCAAAACATACTAGAAAATCCCACAATGAGAAAATCAACTTGCAAAAGAAATAATTTCAGAGATCTTCTAAGGAAAAGACAACTTTTCAAATATTGAGGCATACCTCAAAGCTATCAGGCATCTTGTAGAATATTGTAAATTCAACTAAGCTTGTGTGTTTGCATCTGAAAACAATATAGATTAAAAACCAGTGATTAGAATATAAGAAACCAATCTTATAACAATAGACAATCTAAACAAATAAATGACATGTATCCCACTTGGGCTTATTCTCCCTCTAATATGAACATTTTCTAATTAGTTAGATATATTTATTCACAACAATCAATAGACTTCTAAGTTTTTGTCATTAGAACAAAAATATAATCACCAACAAAAGTAATAGATGTATTTGTCAATGAAGCATAGAGTATGAAAGGTTCCCTTTCACATTTGTCTTCTACATTGTGAACCCAATCCCTTCATCTCCTTACACCTACTTGAGAAATATCTAAAGTATCTCACCGCAGTTTTTGTGAAATCCAACACTAAAACTGACATTTTTTGCAAATTTAGGGGATATCCAAAAAACAAATATAGTTGTTTATTGTAGAAAAATAGCTCGGTGCGCTGAATTTAAAATTTAATCTTATCAGAATCTGGTAGGGAACCAACTTTTAACACATTTGGTAGGGGATGAACACATCCTTTAATTCTATTAACTGGAATAGGATGTTGACTTGTTTAGTCTCTTATGTTGATATGTTCAGACTCTTTAGCTATGAGGGCAATGGCAGCTTTCACAGTGCCTCATAGGTCATTGGACACACCTGTTCTTGAACCAGCTAACAAGAAGGGATCTCTCAAAAATAATGGACTAGTCAGTGCTCAGAAGCCATCTAATGTTAAATCTGGTCGAAATAACAAAATCAAAGAAGCTCCATTGGCATCACTAGAATGTGGTGCTAAAAATCTTCCTGTTTCCAAAAGACCCCAAAAACCAACTGAAGCACTGCCTATTGAAGACAGGCCTACAAGTTATAAATTGTTTGGGAAGCAGCTACTTTTCTCATAAGATACATGTACCTCACCTGAAATGGTAAGACTACATGCAAACATATTTATCTATTTATTTAACACAACTTTTATTTATGTTGACTGAAATGTGATGCTAATTGTTTTATTCTCTTGTGTTGATATGTTTAGACTGGACTACAACCTTCATCTACGAGTATGATGCCACCTTTGATGGTGCCTCAGGGTTTATTAGTCACACATGTCGTCAAGCCAGCCATCAAGAAGAGGCAAAATAACGAGCTAGTCAGTGCCCAGAAGCCATCTAAAGTTAAAGACAACCAAAGGAAGAAAACCAAAGAGAGTCCACAAAATCCCATCTCACTTATAGAGGCAAGGGGTGTGGGAAGTTTTTGGGACAATTAATAATACAAGAGATATCGTTTTTACCCACCCATATTCCATCAGTCTGTTTTTATCGAGCAGCTTCAAGGCACTCCAAGGGAATTCTTTGGGAGATTAGAGTTCTGCAGAATTGTATCTAACTGCGTTGAACATCAATAATATTTTTTCCAGTTCTCTAGTTGTACAAAATTCATCAATAATGTTGTTCTTATTTGGACTGAAAGGATTGTACAATGGGAATTCTTTTGAAACTGAGATCTCTTTGAAGCTAAAATTGTGTTCTTCTACCCCTCAAAATAGATTGTATAATTAGACAGAATTTCATCAATTTGTTTCTCAGCCCAAATAGGTCATCCCAAATAGTAGTTTGTTGTCTTTCGTATAATTCAAATTAGTTGCAGAGGACATAAATACTCATCGATGAATGGCAGAATCCACTCTTAGTAAGTAAGGTGCAGAAATTAGAAGGAAGAAAAATTGACAAGTATTTTTCATGTGGCTGCAATTGTACATGAAAGAGGGAATTAGCACCAAAATCCACCCTTAATAAGTAAGGTGCAAAAATTAGAAGGCAGAAAAATTGACAATCAATTTCTTTTATAGTTATCAACTCTTTATTTTTGTATTGAAAATATTAATTTTACTTGAACTACAGATGTGTGCTCGATATATTACTCGCCATAACACAACACACAAATCACCCATACACAAAACAAAATGTGTTGAAGATGTATTCCTTATGTGTGACCTTCAAAAATGGCAATGCTTGGAACAAGAAACAATAATGAACTTGAGATAGCCTGCCTGGGATCTTTTTCAAATAAAAATTTCACACATGCAAAATTGAAACAAACAAATACCTCCATTTAAAAAAGAAGTGCATCAAGAACTGGTTCTCCAAAACCCTCCATTCTAGTAGCATTAGAACCTTTCTTGAAATAAAATTTGATCAACAAAAATTTCAAGTACTGGAACTGCTACAATCTTCGACTTTTTCTTGTAGAGTACAAGTATATTTGTTAAATAGTTTGTGAAACTCCATGCATTATATATAGCCATGAGACCTCTCTGTGCATTCACCATAAGTTCTTTAATGTTGAAAGTAAACACTTACAATTGACTATCAGTGCATGCCTCATCTCCATTCCCCCCAACATGAAGATAGTAATCTAAATCAAGCTCCCACAAAGCAGTCTTCCCTTCTTGTGGCTAAAAATATCCAAGGAATCTGTTTTCAAATACCCACATCCAAAAGAGGTTTAGAATATTAGTTATATCTCCGAAGAAGTCCATGCTCACTTCATTGTTGCATAAAATAAATATGGTGAAAATTAGGAAGTTAAATATTGGATATCCATGTGCGACCAATGTTTCTACTTGTTGATACTGAAAGAGAGGGGAAGGGGGGTGAATCAATTTCAAGTATAATTTATCACTTTTTCAGATTTACTTTTCAATCAGATAATATGTCCAATATACAGTAATTTATGGAATCCTGCGTACAAATTTTCCCCATCAGTATAAGCATTGTTGTAATATCATTTGATTGATTTCAAAAACTTGTGATCTTGTGTTGTAGCTTTCGACTTTCGTGACCTCTCTATGAAGACCCGAAAATTATGTGGAGGCACATTGTACACCTACAATAGTAGATTAAAGAATATTCAGACATAAATTAATAATCCTAAAGCAGAACCACCATACTGAATTGCAAGAGCATCACCCATACTCTGGTAAATTTCCATTAGTGTAGCGGTAATGCCACTATCAAGATCCACTTTGGGTCCATTTGGCAAGCCCATAGCATAAAACTGACGACCTAAAGCTTCCAAACCATATGCAAATTGTGCAACAAGTGTACGATCCAAATAGTCAATGCAATTTGTACGGAGCACTCCACTCTGACATATGGGTTCTCTTGCATTGTCTGCATTCTTTTTTGGGTGTTGTTCAGCATCACAATCTCCATCTCGTGTAAACGAAAAGCTTCCAGAATCATTTCTATTTCCAATCTTTCCAGGATCTATCCCTGATGAAATGCATCTAAAATAACCTACGATAGTATCTCTGCAGTTTACACATTTTTTTGGATAGAACTTTTGAGATATAGACATTTGGATTTGCAGGAAGAAAAATTACCTCATATTCACTACCCTCTCCTAAGAGAATCACAACTAGCAATATTGTTATTCTAAATGAGTTGGTTATGAGAGAAATAATAACACCGCCAAATTTTCAAGCAAGTTGCTTACACAACTACATCACAAATACTATAAAATGCATCATTTCTATAAACACATATGCAATTTAGACGAGGTATTCATAGATACAGAGGAATTACTCTTGCTATAAGTATTGTGGCCCTTCTTTCCTCTAACATGTTAAGTAGGATAAGTACACACTCCCCGTATCCATTGATTCATCCATATATATTCTGACGTTGATCGTGCCTTTACGCTCCTCATCAAAATTTTCCAGCGTCAAAGTCCAGTTGAAAGGCACACTTTGAATAGACAGTAATCCATGCCTCATTATTGGCTTCCTTTAATACTCAGAGGATTTGGGAAATTTTGTTGGAAAACCAATGGAAATTTGAAGAAATCTTCATTGTTCTTGTTCAGTATGCCAGAGTATACATTTGACGCCAGAGATGCCATGTCTATTTACAGGGAAGGTGTTGGAGGTAGATGCGTAGGTTAACTTTCATGTCTTATATGATGATGGAGAGCCTTAATCTTGATGAATTTAAGAATTGGAAGGGTTCCCTCGGAGGAAAGAAGAGGAAGGATGGTAAAGACCCTATTATTAAAGCCATAAAAGAACTGCTTACACCTTCCATTTTTTTTGTTGTCTTTTATATAATGAAACTCTTGTGCAAACAGAGAACCATATACTTGTGATCCTGGATCATGTATTGTGATAGTAACCTCTTTACCACAGTTTGTCTATATACTAGCAATTTTGCCAATTGCTTCTCTATTCTAATTACTAGAAGAATCATTGTAGAAATTGTGTACAAACAGTATATTGTTGTACACTTTTCAGAGTGATTCATGGTTAATTAATAGGTTATTAACTCTGATTGATGTGTCATATGTCCAACGAATTTTCTATGGTAGCAAGGTATTTTTTTTTCAGAATTTAAACAAGTTTGATTGATCCTTTGTGTATTTATTTGGTAATATTTCTCTCTTATTAGTTTGATACATGTATCTTGCAAGTAATGCATTTGTCTAACTTGACTGTCAGCTAAGATACATTGCTAGTTGATTTCCACATTCATCAACCCTGTTTAAGTGAAATGATTCATTCTAAATATTGGATGAAGTGTTGTTATATAAGTAAAGCATCAATTAGTTTGTAAAACAATTTTAGTGTTCAATAAATGCATGTTTATGCCCCTTCAAAGTTAATGGGATATGCTTATTATGCCATCATTCCCATGTCTAATATAGATTTTACTTGAGGATATGTTTATCCAAGGTGATTCAGACAGGATTCGGTGGACCTGCATCTAGGGCTAGCAATCAACATCAACATTGTTAAATTTTAGTGGACCTGTACCTGTTGTTAGAGTTCATTCAACATTGTAGTTGGTTATGTTATGATTGGCTTTGCCTTTCGAAGACACCTGATATGAAAGGTCTTCATAGAACTACTTCACTCAAGACATGGATGCAAAGCAGCCTTTTGGGATTTTCCCTTGCCCTTGAGAGTCAAGACACTTAAAAGAGAGATATAAATTTTCTTTTGGGAAAATATTTTAAAGGTATGTGTTTCCTTAATTTGTTAACATTGTCAAAGTTCCATTTTCTACTACTCTTTCAACAAAGAAAAGGGTGGACTGCATGTCTAATACATAACTTCATTCATGATAGTTAAGTGGCCATTCTCCTGAAAATGGAATGAGCCTCCTTGTATCTACAATAACACCTCTATTGGCATGTTCTCTTATCTTCTTACTTTTCTCTAAATATTTGTGACCCTTAACATTGATTGGCTACAAGATTTTTCTATAGCCAACTCCCTTCTTTTCATCTATCTCTGAATCCATTACAATAGATGTTTCCTTGTAGTTGGGTTGCTATGAATCAATGTAGTTTTAGATTGCTTCTATTTTCATCATAGAAGACCTCATGATTACAGGTTCTTCATCAGATTTAATTCTTGCAATGAAGGGTGAACTTAGTCATGCATTTCAAATGACGATACTTTTGGCATCAATGGACACCTCAGTTCTGTCTATAAACCAAACAACTTTAAGGATATTAGTGGGAATGGTTGGCAATACTTACAAACAAGCACCTGTTGTTTGATCTTGGTTCAACAATTCATCCCATACTACATCTACATTAGGATTTATTTTATAGTAGTTTTCATGGTACTTCAACATTTTCTAACTCGTAGCACTCTACCATGGAGAAGTTAGCTTGCTTTCCAATACAGTTCCCCTAAGCTTGCCACAGAAATAATTTAAATGATCATTCCCTGTGAATGCATCCTTCACGTCTCCTTCCTATACTATTCTTTCCAAAAACCCATAATTGTATAAAGGACAACTAATGTTCTCTTGTTTGATGTTGACGATGTTGGAACTGCCAAAATTATTTACTCATGGAAGAGGAATGTCAAATCAACACTTTTTCTGACTCAAAAAACTTATTGTCTTTCCTTCATTCTCCTCACGGTGTCTACAAAATAGAGATGAAGTAAAAATTACACCAAACAAGAAAATAGATATGACGCTTGTCTCAAAGCTTCTCTCCTCAAAAAAATGTCCATTAAAATTTGAATGAAATGTATCTAGCAACAAACATCAATTAGAGTTGTAAAGGCTATATAGGGGTTACCCAAGATTACCATGGAAGCTTTACCTAGGATTTTCTTGACAAGGGATCTTCGAACCAGTAACTACCTTTGGTGTTCTATTTGTAATTTTGTATAGGCCTATAAATATTTACTCACTAGGTCAGGGTTCTTCTATTCTTTTGAGCTTACAAGGATTACCATTTGTGTTTGTAAAACACTAATAGACCCATTTTCCTCCACTTGGTACGTCATTGATCGTTGGGACATTATCTTCCTATTTGAATGTTGTTGCTTCCAACCATCGACTAACAATGGATCTCATTTGCTTCCCCTCACAAGAAGTCATTTTTCCTCTTGACAATACCAATGGTAGTCCACCATGCATGAAAACTTCAAAGGAAGCCTTTAAAATTTAAATTGGCCATTAGAAGCACCAAATATCAATCAGGTTGCAACACAGTTGATTAAATTTCATGGAAGCTATCAAAAAAAGAATAGAAATGACCGTTTAAATGTGGTTTAGCATTTTTCCATGCTAATCTAACTCTGTCATAGACCTATAGGAAATATTATGCAGAGTAGATTTTAGAGTAGTTGGCTTCTCCAAAATAGCAGTAAAGAGCTCTAATAATTCCAGAAGTTCGTAAATTGTAGGTGGCTAAATGAAGGAATTAATATCATCCACAAAATTCTTTTCTTACTCCATTTGATCAAGATGATTGGCTTAGGGAATCAACTGGGTGTTCTCATTCTAGGAATATAGCATACTCAATTTGCACATCTAATCAATGATATTAGTAAACCTTCTTATTTATACATTAGATGTTTTCAACTTCTCTTGTAAAAACAGTAATGTTTTCTTCTTAAGGATACTTTTGGCATCAATGGACACATTAGTTCTATCTATAATCTCAGCAACTTTAAGGACATTAGTTGGAATGGTTGGATACTTCCAAACGAGCACCTGTTATTTGAGCTTGGTTCAACACTTCATCCCATACTTCATCTACATCAGCCTTTATTTTATAGTAGTTTTCATGGTACTTTAACATTTGCTAACTCATAGCACTCTTTCAGGGAGAAGTCAGCTTGCTTTCCAACTCAGTTCCCCTAAGCTTGCCACATAAATCATTTAAATGATCATGCCATGTGAATGCAACCTTCACATCTCTTGCATGATGTAACTGCCAAAAATATTTACTCATGGAAGAGGAATGTCAAATGAACATTTTTTCTGAGAGAACTGAGGTGTACATTCTGATTCATCAAATTTATTTTTCTGATTCAAAACTGAGGTGTCCAGTAATGTGTTCTTCTTAAGGATATTTTTGGCTAATCTAACTCTGTACATGCAAACACACACGGTCTTACACACAATACACCATACCACCATGGCTTCTTGGCTTTCTTACTGGTTATACAAAAGATCCTCAAATCCCAAGTAGTTTCCCCCACCATCACTTAAAAATGAATTGTAATTTTCAAGTTGGATATAATTTTCCAAAGCAAAAAAATAAACAGTGAAAGAACAATAACAAGCATACCTATCAGAAGAAACATGCCATGTGTTTCAGAAAGCTATCAATCGAACCAAAGAATTGTGTACATAACAACCCTCTGAGTTGAAACCAACCAAAAACTGCTCGCTTTCTGAGTTGAAACCGACCAAAAACTGCTCGCTTCCAGTTGAACACCGAATAGAATGACCACCATGGAATGAAATGGGGTTCAAACGAAAGGTTAAATAAAAGTCAAAAATAATTTAAACCCACAAAAAATTGATCATTTACCTCCAAAATCTGAAATTTGAGGGTTTCCATTTCGATCGCATTCGCGCCAATTTTTGTCATCAATGGTCGAGGAACCAGATTTGGACGGAAATTTAGAGAGATCCAGTCAAAACCATGAAATTTGGATGCAGTTTTGGAGATATCCATTGGAACCCAAGGATTTTTTAAGAGAACTAGGGCCATCAATCCACGTTCGGCTGAATTCGAAAAATAAATGCCACGTTCGGATGAATTCGAAAAATAAATTTATGATCAATTGAAAACATGACTGAAGGGTTTTCGATGCAAATCCATTCACGCTCGTTTTTGCCAATTATGGTCGATAAGAGAAAGGTGAACATTGGCAGATGAAGAGCGCGAATTTTTGTGAACAGTGGTGAATGAAGCAGGGTTGAGAGGAGCCCTCGTCGTTGGTTGTAACTTCCCATGCATCTCTCTATTAGTCTATGCATCTATGGATGCACCTACAACCTGTACTAACACATCCAACAACTCGTTGATTTAATGCCATTTAATTCAATTCTTCCTCATAAATATTGATTCAATATTTAATATAAAATATATATTCAGTGTTTACTAACACATCCAACAACACATCAAACCATTTAATGCCATTTAATTCGTCCTCAAAAATATTGATTTAATATAAAATAGATATTCAGGGCAGGGCAGCTTTGATAAAAGTGAAATAATTCTGGGTAGCTTTGATAAAATTAAAATATAGAATTAATATATTAAAAAAATGTCTACATGGCATTATTTCTTAGGAGGACCATTTTGAGTTGAAATTTCCTCTAATGCGGAGATACAACATACTCAAATGCCTCAAATATTGAAATGAAACTCACCATAATATTTGACTTGTACCTCATGGAGCAAGGCCCACTACCTCTCAGAAGCCAACTGGTGTGGTGGATGCCATATGAAAATCCTAACCTCTCTGGTGGTGAGAAGGGTCTCCATCTATGCAAGTGGATATTTTCGGTCATGTAGTCTCTTGACACTCCATATCTGCAACATGAGGGCCTCGAGACATAATCTCCTTAGTTGTCCCACAAAATGGGGATAACATCTGGCTCCTACTTGGGGACATGTGCTCATCGTAGAGTGCATGAGAACCGTAGCATCTCCTGGTAGACCTGTTCTTGGGGCCTTAGGGCCCTAAATATCAGGTGATGGGTGATGTCAGGTGAAGTCATACAACCAATGAAACCAGCTAGTCACCTCATCAAAGTATCTCCCCCTGTGCTTAATCATGTAATACAACAAAGATAATTCAAGCACATAATAATCATGAGTATAAACACACATATAATCGATCATGAAATAAAACTCATGGAGATGGGTGGGAGGGAGGAAATCATGTTGGAAAGAGAAACCATCAACCTGATCATCCCGCTTGAAAGTGTAGCCACAAGCCTAATCAATCCATTTATGAAGAGGGCTACCATATATAGACAATGACTCGTCTTCATCTTCAATTAGAAAATCATTGCTCCATAAAGGCTGAGAAAGGAAAAGAGATCCCAAGAAAACCCTATGATTTCCCAAACAAGAGGAAACAAGGTAAGTCACAACCTTAGAGAGAAACTCCTCCGTTGGACTTAGGAAATATATCTTCTTTGTATGAAAATCTCTACCTAAAGTCTCAACATGAAAGTACTTTTGTTTGGTAGTGTGGACCTCACACTGCTTTGGGATGGCCATGACCTGGTGTCTATCAAAATCTAAGCACAATGGATGAAATTCCTCATAGAAAAAATCTTCATCCTCAAAAGGGTATGCATCAAGGGATGAATGAAGATCACTTTGAACATGCTACGACAAGTCAGCCTCGAAAGGGAAGAACAAATTTGTAGCCATATCATCACTAGGCTTCTAAACATCTGGATCATACATGCATGGAGACCAGTCCTCTGAATATAACACTTCAATCCCCTCTGCCTGAGAGCTACCCTCAACGCCATAAATGGGATCTCTATCAATAACGAAGCAAACCATGTCCCATCTATGTTTCCCAACCTGTATGAAATCATCAATTTGGTTGTCAAGTATATCTAAGGGTTGTTCAATGAATTCATCAGCATCATAGGAGATGATTACTTCTTCACAAGACTGGAGAAATTCATTTTTTTTCAAAAGGGAAATCATATAACCATGTCTCGTTCAGGCCTTCTGCAAGAGAAACTTCATCGAGATCCTTTTGGAATTTTTTTTCATTTCCAAAGTCATGGAACAAAGCATCATCAATTTTTTCAAAACTCATCATGTTCTCTTCTTGATGTGCAGGAGAAGCAGAGGTAGGGGCATCTTCAATAGGATCTTCAAATTCTTCATCACTGAGGCTATTTGTTTCTTCAACTTCATGTGCAAGAGGAAAACAGGGCAGAAGGAAATCTTCTTCTTTAGGTAGTAGTACGGATATCAATGTCTCCTCCTCATCAAGGTCTTCTTTTTCTTGGCAACTTTCTCCATGGATCTGTTCTTTAATCGAATCTTCATAAATAGGATCAGATAATTCACCATCTTGATCTTGATCTCTAACAATTTTGTAGATGTCCTTGGGAATGGATAGAGGTTTGTCATCATTTGGGAATTTTTCCTGGTACCCATACTTTTTGGTCACATCGTCATATAATGCTCTTGTTCCAAAATATGCAATGGCCACTTCTCACGTTGAATTTAGGGTAGGCCTTTCCTCGTAATTTTCAAGGATGGCGTCATACTCTTCTTCTCTCTATTGACAGAACTTAACCAAAAATTCCTTGTCGGGACAAAGTGTTATCAGTTGTTCACAAAAAATTTCATCTTCTTCTATGCTTTCCTTGAGGCACTCAAAACTTTCCTCATTGCTCTTGGAAACTTCTTGTCTTTTAGTTGTTGTTTCCACAAACTCTGGAAGAAGTGTTTCTCTCAAGCCTTCAATAGGATCAAGATCAAAAACTTTTCTCGAAAAACCACCCTCCAGGTCCTGAATTGTATCTTTAAGACTTTGAGCTTCCGGCCCCCAATGTTTAAGGAACTCTCTGATGAGGATTGTCAAAGAAGATATACTTCTTGGCTTGCAACAATTCTTGATCCAATCCTTTTGTTCATTTCCCAAGGATAGAAAGAACAATCGTAGGAATACATCTTCATGTAGTACATTCACATAGTATATGCATCTAGTAAACTCAACGTGTGTGCTACGATCGACAATGGATTACCATCGAACTTTGGGAGGACATCGAATTGGTTTATCGAGCACTTATTTGGATATCCGTCAATAGATTCAAGATCCAAACCTTGTATGCTTCATGAAAGTGCCATAGAGCCATGTTTCCATTACTTAGGGTAATACCTCAATGGAGTCACGAGATGAGCTCAAGGCTCATCAAAGAAGGAAAAGGGATTAGGTGGGTTCTGGGAAAGTGAAGTCGCCAAATGAGATTCAATAGAATCTCATCAAGAAAGGTGGAAAGGTAACATCCTTTGGGTGGAGTCGCCAGGCAAGCTAGGGTAAAGGCTTTGGAATAGCTTGCTAAAGTGTCGCTAGGGTTCGGAAGAGGATTCAAAATCCTCCTCAGCAATGGTGCCAAAATGTTATCGCACAAGTTGTAGGTTGGGAAAAGCTCGACCCAACCACCAATTGGAAACAAATTAGAGA
Source organism: Picea sitchensis (assembly GCA_010110895.2). Lineage (NCBI taxonomy): Eukaryota > Viridiplantae > Streptophyta > Pinopsida > Pinales > Pinaceae > Picea > Picea sitchensis. Next base: position 133,330 of record SNQJ01S0009907.1, on the reverse strand, counting down.
GAACCTACCCACTGTCACCTTAGGCAGGTGTTCCTGCCACTTTAGAGGTGAGGTAGTCACCTCAAAGGGGGAATCTCGGTGACCCTAGGGGTGATTGAGATGAAAAATGATAAGTATGAATGGATGTCCCTAGAGGTCAATTATAAATGCTAGGAAGAGCTTGGAAAAGGGTCTTGGGAAAGGTTAAGGGTTTCCAAATGAATTGAGTGACCTGCTGAGAGTGAAGTACATGAACAAGACATAATGAAAACCAAGGATACTTGTAATATGTTAGTTGTACAAGCAAGTTAAGTTTGTTGTCCCTAATTGCAGCAAAATCAAATGATATATATCATTTCATAGAAGTGATCCAGGTGGATATCGGTGGCCACCCACCTTTTCCGATTGGCTCAAAACAGTTTTCTGGCAATTTTGGCAATTTACTATTTTTAGAATTTTTCCGGGTCCTGAACTTCCAGAGCCACTTTGAGGGCCTAAATGAAGGTTTTAGATCGAGGTTCTCAATGACATGCAAGGCATCATTGGGAACCCCAAAATAGTCGGCTTGATACCTTTCCAACGAGCTATCTGCACCCAAAACGAAGATTGTATACAAAAGTTACAACCCAAGAAGTTATTCAACTAACACCCAAACAGGGCCCACACATGACTTTTGGCACTTCATCTCTCGGAGTTGTTTGGATGTCGCAATTTTGCATTCTTGTCTATTGTAAAAGTCCTATAGAGGAGGTATTGTAATCATCTTCTACTCCACAGTCTGAGAGTAACAGCCACATCTCTTCGAGGAGATAAGCTACCGACACCTAATGGTTATTTCCATTAAATACGTAAGCATATTTTAGTCATTGTTATTAATGAAATGAAGTCTTATTTCCCCTGAATCTGCGTTTATGTGTATTTTTGTATTTCATATAGATGTTCACGCATAAATGCGGATCGATCGAATATTAGAGCATTCTGCTCATTCGATCCTTCTTTGCATGTCCCCAAGAAGATCAGGGTATAAGGAGTTGGGGCTCGTCAACGGTTGAACAACTGCGAGATCATCCTCGCAAACCCTGATGACCGCCCATGGGGAAGAAAATAAAGATGATGAGGGAAGGCGAGGAGATCCTATCAAAATGTGGCTTTCGAGGAGGCCCTCGAGAAACAAAGGAATAGGATGATGGACAACTTTGATTCTTCAATGGATTCCAAGTGGCGGTGCATGCGACATCCGGAACCAACCACTGGAGGGCCACTCCTTTTAAGGTTTCAAAGTAAACTTTGACATTCCCATATTGTGACCAAATATATGCAGATGTCGTAGATAGATGGTTAAATATATTAGAAGGATATTTCTAGGTTCATGACTTTTTCGTCGAGAATAGATTGTTACCAGCACTCCTCAATGGCCCCGTGTCAGGCCGGGTGGGAAACCTACCGAACAGAGAGTGAGGAGCCACACCTCTTGTTCTCGGCCGCACCCACTTGGAATTCTTCCAAGATGCCATCAAGGAACAAAATTATCCCACGGGGAGCTATGAGGGACAAGCCAGCTGTACATACAATGGGCTACGTTGCGGCAGCAAAGGGGACCAAGATGTGCATGAGATTACGAATACATTTCATACCCTAAGCACAAAGTTGGGTATCAAGGAATTCGAGGAAAACATTTGAGTAAATTGCAGATTTATGCGAGATATACATTAGGGAGAATGGAGTTCGACATCTCCTCACTTGGTGTGGCATCTGGAGTATGCCGCCAAGATTGAGTAGAAGTTCAAATAGAAGAAGTGAGACTTTGGAGCTGCACCAAATCGGAAGCATGGGAAAGGTACTCCCAAACCGCGAAACCGGGACCAAAGCCAAGGTGGGGTGGCCCAGGATAACCCGCCAAAGTCACAAGCAAATAACAACACCATGAAGCCAAAAAAAGGACCGCGGGGAAGTGGTGTGAGTTCCATGAGAGCTCCACCCACAACACAAGTGAGTGTGAGACCAAGCGGTGTGTGGTGGCCGAGTTGAAGGCTTTTGAATGGGATGCGTACTCGACTCAGATGGAATGGCGGGGAAGCCGGTGCTCGTCTGAGAGCGCCTGCGTTACCACCACCGAAGATCGAAGGAGGGTGGAAGATCCGAGGAAGGCCGGGCGTCTCTTCCATTCAAGATGTGGGTAAGGGTTCCCGTTACGGTTCTGGTATCAGCAGCGGGGGCAGAAAGAACCTCATCTCGGTAGAGGTGCATTGAAGCCGGTTGGGCTTACCCGACCATTACCACAACCATACACCAGCCAGATTGTGGTTGCCTGCTAAAAGGCAGGACCCACTCATCGGTTGACAATGTTGCCTTCCTGACATCAAGCCCTTCGGATGAGGTATTGTTAATGAGCATTGCTCCTCTTGATGTTTGATGATGTATTATAGACAACGTGCCTTGTGGAAGAGACATGTTGTGTATGAGTCTAGGCTTTGTGCTATTATTATCACTGGGCAATAAGTTGTATAGGATATCAGAAATAGCACCACCTACATCCATCTGCACGGTTACTGCAAAACAATTTAGTAAGCTCATTTCCCAAACCGGAAATTTGTTTTCACGATGATCGTCCGCTTCGAGGAAGAGGAATAAGCATGCATGACCTCCGGACAAGGCCCACTACGAAAACAACAATGGATACCAAAGATTGGTGGAATGCGAGGGACATCTTCACCTCCCATGAAATTACCTCTGCACTTCCAGTTTAAGCATCCCATCGATATGACCCGAGGCGCACCGCTACCCAATGGTCCAATATACCACCTCTCTCTATTAGAAAACAATGAGATCAAGAATCAGATCCAAGAAATACTCCAAAAGTGTCACATCCACCCCATCTCATCAACTTGCAGGATCCCAATCGTGATGGTACAGAAGAAGGATGGGACTTGGGACTCTGTATTGACTATCGAGTACTGGACAAGATCGTTGTCTGGAATAGGTACCCGATCCATGGATTGATGACCTTACGGACCAGGGGAAAATATTTCAGCAAGATCGACTTGAAATGCAGGTATCGCAGTGTCGAACCTTATACATTTGGAAGACTGCATTCAAATCCAAAGGAGGGCCTTTTGAATGGTTGGTGGCACGCTTTTAGGTTGGCAGATGCCCTACAACCTTCATGGCGTAATGGGCGACCTATGAAGGCCATTCACCAACTCATTTGTAGTGGTGTACTTGGATGACATTATGATCTTCAACCGGACTTGGGAAGAGCACCTCCTACCCTGCCGAGCAGGTCCTCCAAACAACTGCGGCAACACAAGTTGTGTGCCAATTTGAGGCAGCTTCCCAGCACCGCGCCAGGTTGATGCTCTAAGGACATTTATTGATAGTGGGGCATGTCGATAGAATCCAAGTCATTCAGGTGTGACCCCAACCTCTCTAAGCCTTTTAGGTCTTTAAATTTCACGCGGAGTTTGGTAGATTCTCTCATATCTGCACTTAGCCCCTTGAGTCCACCAAGGGAAACTCCTTAAAGTGCACCCGTGCGGATCTCAGGAGAGAAGGCATTTGGAGTTGGCTTCCTACCCTCTTGCACCAATTTTCCACACTGCAGTTTTAACGGCCATTGGGATAAGGGCGGTGCTGGAGCTGTTGCTAACAGGCGGGATGCCTCAACATACCAGAATCGGTTTGGCCTTCCTTGAGTGAGACACTTTCCGACTGGGATAAGCGGAACCATCCCGCCATGACGAAATGTATTCCATTGATGCGGGGCTTGTAATGGAAGAATTACAGGAAGGAAGCGGTATTCAGGACTGCGTCTTGCGGTTCATCTGAGACTTCGAGTTGCAGGCTGATGTAGAAATAGATACCTACAGCGGTTTCATTTGAACATTAAGTGCTCCATGCGACGTGTGATGGGTTTTCGATTGACCCGCACGTGGCTGGCTTTCGCGTACTCAACTCAGCGATTTGGACTTTAATTAGCGCTTGCTTCTCCACAAAGGCGGTCGGAATTTGGGCTGCGTGCATGGAGGGAAAGTTACCAATTTTTCACCTCCAGGATGACCTTCTGTCACTTGGGACACCTTTGTCACTTGGGACACCTTTATGTTCCTTCAAGTGAGCGTGCCAAGATGATTTGGGAGGAGTACGCTACCGGTCCGGTCGTTAGGCATTTGAGAGTCGAAAACCATGCGATCTTGCAAAATTATTTCTATTGGCGAACCTTCGACAAGATGTCAGAAAGTACATCAAGTACGCTGCATATTCGCTCGGTATGAAGCGAATTTCTCTATACTCCTTCCTACCACGATCGACCTTGGGAATCCATCTCTATGGATTACATGTCGAGACGCTCCCTTCTACTAAGCATGGCAATGGCTATGGCATGGTATTAGCGATTCTTGAAGATGTCCATTATGATGGCTTACAAGAAGAATATCACATCGAAATACTTTACTTCCGGCTCTTTGCTGACGGTGTGAATTTTTTGGGATCCGGTCTACATATCCTCAGTCGGGCCAATTACGTTCCGATTTATTTTGAAATTAAAACCTAGGTGTTGATGTCGGCGGACCTGAAGCTCCGCTGAAGTCCGGCCATCAGCAGGCTTACGCGCTGACCGAGGTTTATGACGGATGATGCATTACCTATAGCATGTACAATTCAAAGCATCATTTCACATGGGATGAGAGCCTCTATGTACAACCGAGCTACAACCGGGCTCTCCATAGCTCAGCTAGCCACAAACCCTTTCAAGTAGGCTTAGGATTCCAGCCACTATATCACATTGACGTAGCCATACCATTCTGGCTACTTTCGGAAGGAATTCATCGTAATAGCCGGTCGGATAAGCAAAACAAATTCATTGAGCACATTCAAGCGAGATCTATGGCGGGTTCATGACATCTTAGATTGACCAGTACTAAGTACGAGAAGCGACATGATCAACATCGGGTGCCACGTAGCTTCAAGTGGGCGACGAGGTGACTGCATTTGCAAAGCCTCGGCCCGGACCCCAGCAGATCGCTGATATGGTTCATACACCCTCACCAAGGTTGTGGGAAAATGCCTTTGAGCTCGACATTCCACCATTCCTTGGTCTGCACCCGATGTTTAATGTGGACCACCGCCGACCCTACTTTCCACCTCTACTGAACACGTCCAGACATGGCGAACAACTCACACCAATAGAGTTAAATCTAGGTTGCATGGAACAAATGAACGATCCGGATCATGGATGCACGGTCGCTTTGCAAAACAAAGGACCGCTATATCGAGTTGTCAGGCGAGCCAACTCCTTCCGCAGACAAATGGCTCACGGGGATAGAAGTTCAGCGGTTCCTCATCTCATGGAGGAACTCAGCGCAATGGGGACCATTGAACACGAAGGAGGATTGATCCGGGATATAGGTGGCCACCACCGGCGGCTCAAAACGGCACGTAATTTGGCAATTTAGAGGTTTTGAGATCGGGTTCTCAATGATATCGAGGCATCATTGATCCCCAAAATGAATCTCATCAACAATAACTTTCCAACGAGAAATCGTGCACCCCAAATGGAGATCGTATGAAAAAGTTACGACTTGGGAAGTTGATGTACTAACACCCAAGCGAGATTTACATGAATTTTGGCGCTTCATCTCCTAGGGTTAGGTTTGGATGTCATGACTTTTGGCATTCTCGTCCCCTACAATTGTAAAAAGGCCTCTCTAGAGCCTCATTTGCTGATATCTTCTCTACGGATCACGGTGGCGACCACATCTCCTCTAGAGATTTGACACCTACTTCGTTTATTTCATTAAATGCAGCGGCATATTTTGAGTCATTTGTTATTGAAAATGAAGAGTCTTATTTCCATTGTAGCAGCCACATCTCTTCTCAGAGATAAGCTACCAGCACCCTAGCTAGTTTATTTCCATTCTGTCTGTAAGCATATTTTAGTCATTTGTTATTAATGAAATGAAGTCTTATTTCCGCTGCATCTCTGCGTTTATGTGTATTTCTGTATTTCATAGTGTTCCTACATAAATCCGGATCAAGAAGATAGTAAAAGGATGAAAAATAAGTGCTAAAAGTATGATGGAATAAGCAAGAGACAAGCTAGTGAAAGCTAGCTCAACTCAACAATGATAAAGCAATACTCTAGCACAAAAAAAAGGTCGAAACAAAATCTTACTGTAGTGATATTTATCATCCTTATGGATATGGAAAACCAAGCTTTATAGCAGAAAAATCAGCCACTGAAAACCACTTCTAACTAGCTCAATAAGTGTGCTAGGGTTAGTAAAGAGTTACGGAAAAATGGTAGCCAATTCATAGGGTTAGTTTAGGAGTTATGAGGGGTTAAAGGGTTAGATTTCTACAGCCTTATGGCTGTAAGTTAGTTTTGTAATAGCATCAAAAATTAATGGTTGAAAGGGGATGCCTCGATGAGGCAAGAGAGCCAAAGGCTCAAGGAACAACTTCTAAGAGAGACAACTTCAAAACTTGAAAATTTCATGTTTACCAAGGCAACAATTTATTTCTCCATTGCAACAAATAATGACTAGTGCCTTTAATGATTGGTTTAATGGAGTCAAGAAAGAAAGAGCTAGAGGTACTACCTCCTTGGGGGTGTAAATCCTCTTACTCCCCAAGGCAAGTATTCCTAGCTAAGATGGTGTATGCACTTATACTTCTCTTAGAAAACCCTTGTTAAACCAAAACAATTTAAGCATAAAGTGATGGAGACTAAGGTGGGGGTGTATGCCCTTCTACTTCCCACCTAGCTCTAGCAAAATAACCTTGTCTTGAAAACAAATGATAATACAATGCAAAAAAGTCTTACCAATTCAAGGAAAATGCTAAGATAAACCACCACAATAGGAAAGAAGATCCTTCCAAGTCTAGTGCATCACTTCCATCAACCAATAACCAAGAATATATCCATACACAAGAGCATAAGAGAGAAACTATCCAAAGATAGCGAAAATTTCAGTCCAATCCTTCTCACAATGGGAGAGTTATGATTTAAAATGAGATCTTATGATCTCTATTTATACAAAATGTCACTAACATAGTTTGTCCACATAATTTTAGGGTAAACCGCAAGATTAGGGGTCAACAACCCTAATTTTTCCCCTTTACAAAATAATATTAAACAAATCATTCTAACTTGTACTTTTTTCACAAATGAAAACCCTAAGAGTGACGTCACCCCTTTGGGAGGGACGTTTTGGCACTTTTAGGTCAAACGTTGAGTTGGAGATGATAGGGTTGGGCCTCCAAAGGCCATGTGTCTCCAATCCAACCTTCAACTTCACAATCCAAGGGTTTCTTCCTTCAAAACGTGCCATGTATATTCATCACCACCTCAAGCCCCTCAAGCATGACGTCAAGCCTCCAAAGGTGACGTTTTGCCTATCCTAGGAAAAATGTTTGGAATGCAAAGGCTAGGTCATGTTATCCATAATGTCTTCTAGGCCTCTGAAGGTATGTCTCTCTCATTCGGCATGTGGGCCCTTGGCAGCCAACCTGTGGGCTTCAAGCCCCATGGAAGCCCAAGCTAGGCGTGTTCCTCCAAAACTGTCCACCAACTAGGTCCTACAAAGACAAATAAGCACGCCTTCCAAGGATCTCATGTCAAAATATCATGATGATTAAATCAAATCAATAAATGAACCACCTAAGCATGTGCATCAAATATTACCATGTCAAGCAAGTAAGTGTTCAGAGACATTATGCGACTTGCCAAGGTTGGATATGGGAGGGTTGACGAGGTGTCCCATTGCGTAGATCTTTCCTAGGTCAAGGAGTGTTTCCCAAGTGATCCTTCTCTAATCCATGTAAAGTGGATGTAGTTGTTAAGGATCAAGACTTAATGGGCATGGGGTTCATGACATACAAGGGGTTGTAGTGTCTCATTCATGGGTTCCTTTATAGAGGGTGTGTGGCACCATCGTTTGCAATGCAATTTTTCCAATCACATCCTCTTGTCATTCTTTGTTTCTTTCATGTTTTAAAGGACGAGTTGAAGGTCACTGTCCTAGCGTGGTGTCCAGATAATGACATTGTCACTCACAAATACCTTATGTAAATGAGAAGGTTGGCTCGTGATGAGACCCTCTTTCTCTCAGTTGTGCAATTGAAAGCCACTATCGTGGCTTGGTGGCCAGGTGAGTCATACCGCTAACCCATGATCATGATAGGTCGACTCATGATGAGACCTACTATCCTCCAACTAACTCCCAAGGAATTTTATCATTTATTCTTGTGGGTCCCCCTTTTCTTACAGATAAGTATTTCATTGCTTTCTTGGGGGATCCTTGGGCGAAGTATCTGGAAGGTTTATATATAGGCTTTTATATTTTACCCAACAACAATCCCTTTGGGTTGTCAACCCCTTATTTCCATAGAATGAGGGACAACCCCTTCATGGGTCAATACACCCTAAAATCCCCAGAGACAAGGAAATGGGGGGTTTAAGTGATGGAAAGTGGTAAGGATGGTTGGGAATGGTGCGATGGCTCTTCAAGGGCGTTCCTAGTAGCAAACCCATTCCCGAGGAAGACCACTTACTAGGGAACAATGTCAACCACCAAGGTGAAACATGGAAAAAGGCATAATGTCCAAGGATATGTCATGAAATCTAAAGCAGACTAAGATACAACATACTCAACTGCCTCAAACATTGAAATGACACTCACCATAATACATGACTTTTACCTCATGGAGCAAGGCCCAGTGCCTCTTGGAAGCCAGCTAGTGTGGTGTATGCCATCTAAAAATCCTAACCTATGTGGTGGTGAGAAGGGTCTCCATCTATGCAAGTAGATATTGTCAATCATGTAGTTTCTCGGCACTCCATATCTGCAACCGGAGGGCCTCGAGACATAATATCCTTAGTTTTCCCATAAAATGGGGATAACATATAGAATGTACAATGTACACATGCAAATGCCATAGTATAAAATACATTATTGTGTACTCACTCTATTGGTATAACTATAAACTTATATATGTTGCACGTAAATGCATCCCCTTGACAAGTTTAAATATTCTACTTGTTGGACTTTTTCTAGTAACTATCACCGAAATCTAGCAATGCATTTGTTGGTGATATTATAATTTTCTATTGGTTAAACTACAGTTTTCAATGCATAGATGGATTCAACACCTTGAAAAACCCTTAATTCACTTGGATTTTTCAATCTCAGCGAACGATATTTGTAATTTCAGCCATTCTTATAAATTTCTGGCCGGATTTTAGACAAAAGTGGATGGAAAACGTCACCAAAAAAGTTTCAAAAAGTAGATGTTTACACTATGCTTGCATCCCCTTAAAAAACCCTTGTACCTGTTGTTCCAAAGTACCAAGGACCTAGGAATACCTTAGAAACATTCCAAAATGGAGGGGGGCTTCAGTAGGGACTTGGGGATAGTTGGGCCATACTCAAGCCATTTCAGGCATTTTTAGAGGGCGTTTAGGATATAGTGCGGAATACCTTGGAAATTTTGGGGATGCTAGGTCATCCCTTGAACATTAGAAAAATGATTCTAGAGTGTGTGGGCCCTAATGGAAACCCTAAATCTACTCTCTACTCTCTCATGGGCCTGCTCGCCTCTCTCATAAATCTGCATCTCACATTATTCCGCCCTATGCAACAACATCATGAAGTGAATATCACATAGTCACTTGTGCATCACTAGAGTTTGCCCTCACATCTACCCTCTCATATAGTTACGCATTTTGTAACTAGGCTTTGTAAATTTTAAAGTCCAAATTTTAAAGGTGTAAAGTTACATTTCTTTGAACATTTTTCATTTACCATGGATAGACAAAATGTTCAAGGTCGGGACGAAGCAAATGGAAATCCCTGGTTGATGTTAGCGAGACTAATCAATGATGCATTGGGATTTCCAAAATCTAGATGTGCAAAATTTATGTACATTGTTTTACAAGACACTGCCAATGAGCATGTTATCATTTATTGGGCATCCTTGGGTCTAGTATTAAGTCATGCCATTGTTCAAGTGAATAGAGAGTTAAAATTGTTATCATTTATTGGGCATCCTTGGGTCTAGTATTAAGTCATGCCATTGTTCAAGTGAATAGAGAGTTAAAATTGCTCAAGTTTATGAATCTCATAACTTTGGAATCTAATTAGTAGGAGTACTTTTTTAATTTTATGAATTTAGATTTTAGATTATGTAGTATGACTCATGAATCATGAACTATCAAATTATCATGTTGTAATTTCGTAACTTATAAGAGTTATCGTATAAGTTTTTGGACCTTGGGTAGCTTTGTTGACAATGATCTGTAGGACAATATACATCCTGAGTGGGCCTAATGGTTAAGGACATGTCTTTCCTCCTAAGAGGTCATAAATTCAATTCCAAAGGGGGTAGGGTATGTATACCTCTGTAAACTTACCAGTCAAATCGTTGAGTGGAGGGGGTCTCATACACCAATTTGGTGTTTGGCTTGGTCGTGACCTTAAAAATAGATTATTATTATTGTTGTTGTTGTTAATTTATCCAAGCTTATTAAGCAATTTCATCTTTTGATTTCGTAAGTTCATATTTGATATTTATGCAGTATACTTCAATTTTGTATCATTAATTGTTTTGGTGAATATATATATATATATATATATATATATATCGTCCTCATGGGTGTATTCTAGTTGTTCTGGACACTCGTTTATTTGTCCCCATCGTTCCCCTATTCCAAAAAACAATGCAACATAGTTTATATACATATAAATTATAATAGAGTCTAATATTATATGTAGTGTATAGTATGTTTTATATAAGATAGTGCTTAACACATATAATATTTTTGACCATGTACATTGTGGTTATGCAATGCAGATAGCGAAAGTTAGCATATAGATCACACTAGATTTTCAGCGTTGGTGAAAGCAGGGGGTTGTGATTTCCCTCACTATGGTTCAAGTCTTTCCACTGGGATGCTCATGCTTGTGTGCGCTTGGAATTGTGAAAATTGGATGGGACCAAGTGCAAGTCTTGGGAAAATTTGGGGAAATAGATACACTCACTTGTGGCCTCTTATCCCAAGAGTTCTTATGTAGTGTGGGAAGACATTTTTTCCATTAAATATCCAAAATAGAGTAGTCGTCATTTGCTCATTTTGACCTAAAACACTCGGTGAAAATTAAAGTCAATATACACTATGTATAACAATTTATTTTCCTTAACATTGTTTGTTGAACACTGCTCAAGATTTGTCTCGGTATTGTATACAAATCCTAATTGTAAGTGGGTTGTATTCGATTTGTATCCTAATCATATGAACATCATCTATGTATTGGATATAGGTTATGCCTAGGAAGTTGATTCTAAGAACTTAGTTTTATATCCTTATTGATAGCATTGGAATCATCACAAATATTGTATCTTGGCAAGCTTCATCATATGATAAAACCATTGTATCTTGGCAAGCTTCATCATATGATAAAATCAATACTCTAAGGGGACTCATCCCCTACATTCCTTGCCTTCCAAGGCCTAAGGGACGCTTCCCTTACATCCATTATAATCCTCTAGACATTTAATGCCATAACATCCCTCAATGTTGTCAAAGAGATTCCCAAGCATTCCCAACACTAAAGATAACTTTGAAGAAAGGGTGAGTGTGATCCTTGATTTGACATTGCCATGGTAATGAATTTAACCTCACCATTTCTTGCAATGATTAAATTGCCTAATGATTTTTTTGGGACATCGGAGTTAGTGATAAGATCTATTATCATTCTTTGAGTCACCAACAAGATTTTGAATTGAAAACATATGTCTATGTCTATCACACAAGACAAGAACTATGGGGATGGTTGGAAACCAAAAACAAAATCACACAAGAACTATGGGGATGGCTGGAAACCAAAAAAAGCGTAGATATAGAACGTTATATCAAATTGTTGAACACTATTGAAATTTTGTGTTAAACTTGAACATTTTTTCCCATTTTAAACATTTCCCCCAACTAGTTTGGGGAGAAAATCATCAATATTGATATAAATTTTACACTAGTTATACAACAATTTATAATTTTTATGGCTTATACAACAAATCTACATGTCATTTTCTCGTTATAAATTGTCTCATTCATTTCATTCATGCATACATATATATTTCTCATTTTCTCATTAGAAGGGTTCCCCACGGACAAAATTTTAAGGATACATACTTATGTTAAAGTGTAGAATCCATGGCAAATATTATGAGTTTTTAAAATGCCAACTATAAAATGTTTAGTGATATTTTGGTAAAAATATTTATTTCTAAAGATTTTATATAGTTTCTAGAAAATTTTGGTGATTAAAATTTTTGGGGAAAAAATGAAAAATTAGCTAAAAAGAAAAATTCAGTATATGTGTGTTTATAAACATGTATTGTTTATTCATAGTAAGCATACCCACTTTTATGGTTTTTTCATTATAAGTTGATTATTTTTTAATATTGTATAAGTACATATTATTTTGAAAACAGATCATATCAAATTTTAATTCATTTACAGAACATTAAACTTGAAGGAGAAGTTAAAACTTAAAATCGGAAACTCTATGTAGAAAGGATTGTTTAAAGTGAAGGGGTATCCTTTTTTTCCATATCAAATTTTAATTCATTTGCAGAACATTAAACGTGAAGAAAAAGTTAAAACTTAAAATCGAAAACTCTATGTAGAAAGGATTGTTTTTTTCCAAATTGTCATAATATACTAGTGGAGAGATTAAACAAAGATAAACTTCTACAATGAGTTAATATGCATGCTCACTTTTATGCATACCCACTTTTATGGTTTTTTCATTATAAGTTGATTATTTTTTAATATTGTATAAATACATATTATTTTGAAAAAAGATTATATCAAATTTTAATTCATTTACAAAACATTAAATTTGAAGGAGAAGTTAAAAATTAAAATTGGAAATTTTATGTAGAAAGGATTGTTTAAAGTCAAGGGGTGTCGTTTTGTTCCAAATTGTCATAAGATTAAGCAAAGATAAACTTCTACAATGAGTAAAATATACCGTAAAAAAATTTCAAGATAATTTCTATGAATTTTATTTCTTATCACAGACTTCTTAATTTTTGGGTGATCAAAATGTTTGTAAAATATATTTCAAATAAAGTTTAAAATATATTTCAAATTAAGTTTAAAATATATTTCAAATCAAGTTCTTAACAAACTTATACAATGAGTCAAATATACCGGAAAAAAAATTCAAGATAATTTCTATGAATTTTATTTCTTATCAAAGGTTTTTTAATTTTTGGGAAATCTTAACAAACTTCTACAATGAGTCAAATATATCGGAAAAAAAATTAAAAAAATTCAAGATAATTTCTATGAATTTTATTTCTTATCAAACGGCTTCTTAATTTTTGGGAAATCAAAATGTTTTTAAAATATATTTCAAATAAAGTTTAAAATATATTCCAAATCAAGTTCTTAATACTAGATCATTAACCACCAATATATTTACATCTTTTTAATTTTTGGAAAATCAAAATGTTTTTAAAATATATTTAAAATAAAGTTTTTTTTGTTTTCATAAGAAAATTTGCACAAAATTATATTAGATAATAATTTTAATTACATAATCGAGAGTCAAGGTCACTAAAGACTGATAGGTCCAAAGCATCCTAGGAAGCACAAAAAATTGTCTAAAACCTGATTACAAAAATCTAAAAACAGTCCGAAAATTCTTACCCAATTCAGAAAAAGAAGAAAAGACTGGGAACTAGGAAGCTGAAGGAAAACCAGAAAATATCATCCAGAAGTTAAAAAATATCCAAATGGTGAGATGGGCTAACCATTGATCTGTCCCAAGTAAAGAAGGTAATTCTTCCTTTGTTTTCTGATAATGCTTGTTTTGACAATAGATCAGCGTCTACATTTGTCTCCCTAAAAATATGATGAAAATTGGTTCCTTTGAAGGTGGTAACTAAATCAAGTAATCTTTGTTTCCAGCCTTCAATATTGCTTGCTCGGATGTTGCCTTGATGATTCAACCAATCGATGATTACTTTAGAATCCCTTAGGACTTGAATATATTGGATATCCAAAGATTTTGCAATAGTGAGAGAAGCCCAGAAGCCAAGTAACTCTGCTTCTGAGTTTGCTCCAGAACCACCATTAAAAAATCCAAAAAACCTGATTGTTGGTGTGTTTGATGAAGCCCCTGCACCACAGATTGAGTCCCCATCAATGGATGCTCCATTAGAAAAAATCCAAGGTGTATCCACTCAACCTCAGTATCGGGTTCTGCCTGAGCTTCTGAACAGTTTGAGAAGAGTTAAATTTGAAGAGAAGACCGAGCACTTTATAAGCTACACCCCAAGCTGAGGGGGAACTCCCTTCGAAAAGCGAACTGTTACGCTCTTTTTAGACAAACCAGGAAGTCAGCACCGGAATTCTCTTCGAAAAGGAGTTATTCAATCACCAAGAATCCATGCAGTCCATGAGAGATCGGCCTTTCCAAAAGAGGTTGGATTTTGTTAAATGTTCAAGAGTCGCCCAGACTAGTTTTGTAAAGGCACAATCAATAAAAAGGTGAGCATTCTCATCCGATATTTTTTAGCAGAGGATACAGTGGCACAGACCAATCCATCCTTTTTGTTGGAGGATGTCCCAGGTGAGCACCCTGTTCTGAACCACCAGCCAGAAAAATAGAAGAATCTTCAATGGCACCTTCCACTTCCATAATTGCACTCTCCAGCCATGGATTATTGGAAACGCCTGCAAAGTTGTCAAGGCCTAGTAGACATTTTTAACATTTAACTCACCTCCTGTCCAAAGCAGGACATCTTATGTCAAGGGATTGAAAGTGACCCCAGCTTTATTTAATTCTAAAGTGTATCTCTCCCAATCTGTTGAGTGAAAACATGTCAGTCCCAGATCATTGCTGCTCTTCCAAATCTCCATTTGAGTTATCGGGTCTCTAGCTGTCGTCGCTTGTGCTAAGACTGTAATGTTCCTTTGGTTGAGTAATGAGACTGTCTCAGCATGGAGAAAGGAGTTGTCACCAATATTTAAGATCTGATCTTTACCAATTTTGATAAGATGCCCAACACCCGGGAGCCAGCACCATTTTGATAAGTTGTTAACACTAGATCTCTATTGATGCAAAATAGATTCACACAGTTGGGATAGATATATGCATTGTAAATGTTGTATGTGAATGGTTTTCTTATTTCATTTTAATTTATTTGAGAGGCATTAATATGGAAAGTATTGGTATCCTTTTTCATATGATAGGTTTTGAAATAGTTCTCTTTTTCATATGATAGGTTTTGAAATAGTTCTCTTTATTGTGTTTTATAATTCGTTGTTATTGATTTTATGTGAGAGGTTTTTTATTGATTTTATTGCAGAAACATTATATGATGATCTCATATCAATATAATTTTGTTATTTTAAACGTTCTAAACTTTGTTTTTAAACGATGTGAAAATTTCTAAGCTCGTTAACAATGTGAAGCTCTTCAAAATAACATGATTGATATTCTAATACATTATTCATTTTACTTCCCATATCATAAATCTTCATCTTTGTTTTCAATCAAAACATCATGTAGGCTTAATTGGATGAATATTGACTTAAATTCATCCAACCATTAATCTATTGATTCACATATCTATTACACATACATATTTATTAAAAAAAAATTTATTAAAAAAATTCCTAACTTTAATTTAATTTATATATCTATTACATATATTTTATTAAAAATATTCTTAACTTTGATTTAATTTATATATCTATTACATATATTTATTAAAAATATATTTAACTTTGATTTATTGATATTTTAAAAATAAATCCATTTATTAAAAATATTCTTAACTTTGATTTATTGATACTTTAAAAATAAATCCA
>SNQJ01S0009907.1:89639-111998 GCA_010110895.2 Picea sitchensis | reverse complement strand
GGTTGAAGAAAATCACAACTTGAGAGATAGGATTAAAGAGCTAGAAGAAAAACTAACCAACAATTTGACCCTCTGTAATATGGAAAACAAATTAGATATCAAACCCATCAAATAGGAAATGAATAATCTAATCGAATTGGACCATGAACGTAACAAAAGAGCCTTGAACCTCATAATTTTTGGTATAAAAGAGAAACAAGAAGAGGATACGCTAACAATAGTAAAAAAAAATAAAAAATTATAATCTTAATATTTTGTAACATACTAATTTTTATATTATAAATTATTTAATATGCGGAAACTAAATTACAAATTATATAGTATTATATTATAATATAAATATTTTATAACATATTCATTATATATTATAAATTATTTAATACTATATGTAGTTAAATTACAAATTATATAGTATTATATTATAATCTTAGTATTTTATAAGATATTTATTTATATTATAAATTATTTAATATCATATGTAGTGGAAAACTAAATTACAAATTATATAGTATTATATTATAATCTTAGTATTTTATAACATACTAATTTTTTATATTATAAATTATTTAATATTATATGTAATGGATATAATACATTGTACATATTATACTATTAATCTTTATACAAATAATATATGGTCTCTTAGAATTTGGGTGCCTCTCTAGTTGCCTTTGAAATTTCTCCTCCTGTGAAAGATTGATTGCCAAAATATATGAACCCATGTTTAGAGTTAAATATCTGAATTAGTTGTTTATCTATTTTTGAATAGATAAGTAAATTAAAGAATGAAAACAATGAAATTTATAGAGAACATGTTGATTTTTTTATTATATTATATTATTTTGGTGATGATTGAGCTGAAAAGTGAAATAAATCGTTTGAATTATTTGTTTTCTGTAATAATTGCATGAATGAGTGAACAACTTAATACTTTTAATCGCATTATCATGTATCTTCCTTAATCAACAAGCTATGTTTGTTATGTCTTTGGGGGAGGGGAATGAATAGAGGTTTGGAGAGCATAACTAGAGAAGTTGGTAGGGACAACATGTAACACCACCAACAAGGAGGTGAGGATTGTATGAAATATCATGGATAATCTAAATAATATCATATCCCAATGAAATAAGCTTTGGGCATCAATCAAGGGAGAGTGAGTGTCTTGGTTGGAGTAGTGAAAACACCAAGTACTTACACATGAACGAAGTAGGTTATTAGTGCAAGCCTATGAAATTAGCACCAACATCCCAAGCCATAGTGAGAACATGGGTGCCTAATAGGAATGGATTTATATTTGAATCTCAAGCTTCACCCACTGAAAATCAAAACGAATCATGATTAATGCACCAAAAGTTTCATAAGATAATCTTAATCATGATTAATGCACCTATAGTTTCATAAGATAATCTTACAATTGTTGTGGTAGAAAGAAAGTGTGTTGATTTTACTAATGTGTGAGACAATATCTTTATTTTTCCTATTTGGATTTTATTTATTCTACCCATTGACATTTGATTCATTACAAGAATTTTTCTAAAAAGCTTCAATACTATTATTCTAATTATCGAGAATAGAAGGGCTATTGGCATACTCACATATTATTGTAATATTCAAGCTTAGTAGGATTAAAGAGAATTGAACTTATAACTATTTTGATCTACATTTCACCTATATCCTCTCAAATTCCTAAAATTGTAACAGATTTCCCAATTCAAGTAGTTTCCTACAACTAACTTACGGAAAATACTGAAATATAATTCAAAATAAAATCCATCTATTTAAAATTGTTATATTGCAATAAACTTAAGAAAATGCACATAGAGTAATTTTAAATTTTAATTGAATTTAAATATTAATGTTCACTGGTGGCCAAAGTTAACTTATGGGATTGCATAAAGTATAAAGATGAGTTAGATGTTGGGGGTGTTGAAGAATCTCTTAGAGATATAAAATAACAAACCAAAAAAACACATAGGGAGTGAAAAGTGATAAAATCCAACACTACAAAGCACTAAAGAGAAAAATGGGCTAGGTCTGAAAGATCACCAAAGAATCTTGTCAACAATAATCTCTCCTAGCTTCCAAGGCCAAGTAGTTATGAGATTTCAATTGTTGACTAGTTGGGTGCTTTAGAGTTTTCACTACTAGACTGGCCTAGTATTGGAGATATGGTTCTCCATTCCTCGTGTAATTAGAGACACTTAAATGTTTGAGGTAAAAGGTAATTATCCTAGAACTAATGATCTGAGAAGATGTATCTTTCAAAGTATTTTGACAAGGGTTATACACCTTGTGAAAGAGCAAGGTGATACATCTTTGGTCTTTATACAGTGCAAAATTTCTTAACCGACATGAAAATGTTTGCACTAACATTGACATGAGTGTGAATCTCATAATATATAGGGCATCTTTTGATTCAAGTTCTTGTATGTTATGACCCAAGGGGGGCATATATAGGGCTAAATGTATATGATATGACCCCAAGGGGAGGCATATATGGGCCTAAATGTACATGTGATGTGTAAATATATATGTAATAGGGTTGGCCTAATAGTAAAGGGGCTTCATGTACAAGTGTGAATAGGTATATATAAAGATCATGTATTCATTATTGGAGATGTGAATTGTGATGTATGAATGTAATTGGTTATTTGGAGGAGGTTCTCATATTCTTTAAGGAGTTATTGTGTAAATTATATATCTTGTAGTTGTGCTCCATGCTCACATTATGTACTTATGTTATGTTATCATATTTTAAACATTTGGATCATTACATTTGGTATTAGAGCATCAATCCTAGGGTTTTACTGTATCAAACAAGTCATCTTGGAATTTTTGCTATAACATTTTTTAGGGGCCACTTCAGAAAGTGAAACTTGGTGGTTGTTTAGAAAACTTATCAAGGTACATGTGGTATGAATTTATGCTTCTGGTTTGTTTCAATTTCAGAGTTACACTCTGTGGAAGATAGGGTTTTTTAGTAGTCTTGTAACTAGTCTCAAACATGTGTTCTGAGAAAAAAAATCATAACATATTCGTAGAAGATACAAATTCCATGAGACCAATTAAATTGCAAAGAGTATAGTCTTTAATATTTTGAATGCGAATTTCAGAATCAGATATCAAATATTGGGTGTGTGGCATGTTGTACAAGTTTGCTCTCCCGTAAAGGACAAAAATCAGCAAGGTTTGGGAAAGTTACCATAACTTTCATTTGACACACCCAATTTTGGTCAGACCTATGGCATTGTAGAGAAGACATTTCAAAATACTACATGTCAAAATTTCATACTCATAGGGGTTGAAATTTCATAAATACATGAAAAGGAAGGTCGGACAGCAAAACAGACTCCATATTAGCGTTTCGAAGGTATGTTTACTTAAAACTATCATAATTTTTATTAGGATGTATGATAGACCTGATTCAAAAGCCATTGGAAAGAAGAAACATAGAATATTATATTAGAGCAAGAATTATAACCATTTGATATCATTATCCTTAATATATTGAGGTTGTGAGTTAATGTTTTAGGTTATACCTCAATTAAGAATCAATGGAAATACCTAAACTTACAAGAGATGAAGATAAAGATGAAATCAATCCCATGGAATGGTTGAGGATGGTAAAAGAACATTGTAGTAACCATTTTCAGACAAGCTTTAAGTTTGATGGTGAATCTTATAAGTGGTGGAGAAGCCTTGATCAAGATACTAGAATCTACTCCACATGGGAAGAATTTAAAAAACTCTTCTTAGATAAATGGATTAGGGATACAAAAATGGAGGAATTGTATAGAATTCAAGTTGAATTAAAATAAGAAAAGGAAGATATTAAGAAAAAGGGTGAGGAGCTATCTAAGATATGATTCCTTAATGAATCACTCATTAAGGAGGTTAAGAACCTATAGCAAGAAAAAAATAGCAAAGCAAAGTGGAAAAAGGATGATTCAAGGGAAGAATTGAAAAAGAAATATGAAGAGATATGTAGATTATGAAACCATAATAAAAAAGCTATTGGATGAGGTTAAGAAATTCAAAGAAGAAAGAAAGATTTGTCAAAATAAAGAAGAAACAAGGATCTTGGATGAATAATCTACCAAAATATTGGAAGAGGAAATTTGCAAGAAGGTTGAGGAATCCTTGAATACAAAGGAGGTAAAATCAGAAATGCAAGACAAAAATAAAGAAGGACGTCATAATTTGATAGATGGGGTAACATTCCAGCTTCAAAAGGAGAAAAAGGACAATATTCAAGAAGGTCAACAAAAGATACTTGAAGAAATTGAACTCCATCTAGAGGATGTGCATGCCAAATATGATGGTATTATCTCCAAGGCTAGAGTAATAAAGGACCAAGAAAAGAGGATAGAGGATTTTATTGTCTCTGAAAAGTATATAGATGAAATGGGTGTGCAGAATGAAGAAAAATTGTCAAATGTCAAACCATATCAACACCCTTATTATCAGGAAAAATTTCAAGGAAGACAAGAGATCAATATTGAAATTATCAAGGAAGAAGAAGGAATAATCATCAATATTCATGGAATATGGCATCACAAACCATTATTCAACAAGATATTATCATAGACATACTACAAATTATAGAAGCTTCAACAACGATACATGGAATCAATGGAAAGAAAATTATGCAACAACTAGACACCAAGGATTACAACTGAAAAGAATTGATTTTGGATGGATGGATCATCATCAATAGAAGGAGGAAGTAGGAACATAAGAAAATCATATTACTTGGTTTCATCACATGTGAAGCCTTTAATTGCAAAGATTTGACGACAAAGTTTTTTGAAGGAGGGTACTATGTTATGACCCAAGGGGATAATATATAGTGATAAATGTATATGATATGACCCCAAGAGAGGACATATATGGGCGTAAATGTACATGTAATGTGTAAATATATATGTAATAGGGCTGGCCTAATATTAAAGTTATCTGGATTTTATGAGCAGAACGAAAATGAATACAGATTATTATTATTCTTAACACAAAGAAATAAGAATAACAGAGATACAATAACAAAGATACAATAAAATGTGTTTCTATTCAATAAGAAAATGTGTTGAAACTGTAAAATGCAACTGAAAACAAGCTTGCTAGAATGGTGGTGGCTTATCTCTGAGAAGAGATGTGACAGTTGTGTGCATTCGCCAGAATATGGTTACAATGAGGCTCTCCAATCATTTTTACAATAAACAGGAATGACAAAACCATAGACATCCAAAAACCTAACCCTAGGAGATGAAGCGCTAAAAGTCATGTGGGCCCCGTTGGGGTAAGCTAGTACATCAACTTCCTGGGGTTGTAACTTTTGCATACGATCTTCATTTTAGGTGCACAATATCCCATTGGAAAGGTCTATTCGAGGACTACATATGTTATCATCAGACTCTAACTTTATCTCTAGTTTGAGTGTGAATATCCCTAAAAACATTGTTTAGGGCCTCAAGATGGCCCAGAAGTCAGGGACCCAAAAACTAGGAAAAATTGTCAAACTAGAAAACTGCCAAAATGAGCCAGTTGGAATAGGTGGGAGGCCACCGACATCCATATGGATCAATACTACCCCTTAGGAAGCAATGGTCTTCATTGCGTTGATTTCCCCCATCATATGAGGAAATTTATGTTGAATTTGGCCCTGGGTGAGCCACTTGCCTTGGTGCAGGAGTTGCCCTGCTTTGACAACTCGATAAAGCTAGATCCTTTGTTGGCGAGTGCCCTTGACCTGTGTGTCCACAATCTGATCATTATATGCATGTTTCATGCAGTCAGGGTTGATCTATGTTGGTGTCAATTGTTCTACTATCTCTGAGGTGTCCAATAATGGTGGAAAGTATGGTCGAAGGAGATCCACGTTGAATATTGGGTGTAGACCAAGAAAAGGAGGAATGTTGAGCTCAAAAGAATTGTCACCCACAAACTTGGTGGTGGTGTAAGGTCCATAAAAGAGTGGGTGAAGCTTCTGATGGGGCCCTGTAAAGTGTTCTTTCTACAAGTGTAATCACACTTTGTCTCCCACCTGAAACGTATGTGGCACCCAGTGTTGATCATGGCAATGCTTGTACTTAGAATTGGACTTCTATAAAATATCCTAAACCTCTTGGCGGATGTGTTGGATCCACTCAATGAACCGGGAGGATTTTTCAGCTTTAGTTGGAGCAGGTGATGAATTGGTTGGAGTGGATGCAAGAGGTAGTGCAACATCCATGGAACCCAATGGTTGGAATCCCAACCCAACCTGAAAGGGGTTTTGGTTGGTTGAGCTATGTAGGGCTCTATTGTAGCTATGTTGAACATGGGGAAGACTCTCATCCCATGTGTGGGGGTGCTTGGAATTTTACATGCATAGGATATGCACTATCATCCAATTGATGACCTCAGTTTGGCCATCTATTTGGGGGTGGAAGGAAGTGGACTTGGTGAGCTTGGTGTCCAACAGTGACCAGAGGCTCGACTAGAATGTGCTGAGGAACTGACTGTTCCGATCTAAGAAAATGGTTTGTGGGATTCCAAAATGTACCCAGACTCGTTCAAAGAAGATCTTGGCAATGGCCTCTATTGTGATGCTCTTCTTGCAGGTGGCCATGATCGCCATCTTGGAAAAGAGATCAAAAACCACAAAGACACAATCATTTCCCCTCTTGGTGGATGGAAGGCCTGACATGTAGTCCATTGAGATGGATTCCCATGGTATGTAAGGAGTAGGAAGGGGGGTGTAGTAGAAATGTTACTGCAACACTACCACTGTCTTTTCGATGTCGAAGTGTCCTGCCACCCGAATGTAGTGGGCTTCCCAAATTAGCTTCAATCACTCACTTGATGGAACACAGAGATGGCCCAATCGACACAATAGCCCATCCTGAAGATGGAAATTAGCGACAATTGAGTTTGCATCCAACATTTGGTATGTGGTGGCAAAGTCAGGGTCTGTCTCATAGAGGTTGGGTCATTCATAGGTCTCGTGGTCGTAAGAGTCTAGCACCGTGGTGAGTGTCGCAACTGGAGGTCGGCTAAGGCAATCAACGACTTGGTTGGTACTACTTGTTTTATACTTGATGTTGAGGTGGACCTGCTGCAAGTATGTGGACCACTTTTGATGGCAATCATTCTACAATTTTCCTTGTGTCTACATGAACTGCAGTGGTTTATGATCAGTGTGGATGACTGTCTCCTTCCCGAGAATGTAATGTCTCCACTAGTGGTAGGCTTGCACAATGGAGTACATTTATTTTTCGTAAGTAGGATACTTACGGACAACATATGATTAGTGTCTCACTATGATAGGCCACGGGGTGGTTGTGCTGAGTAAAAATTGAACCCACAACATAGTTCGAAGCATTTGTCTTGATCTCAAAGGGTTTTTGCAGGTCCGGTAATAAAAGTATTGGGGTTGAGCACAAGTGTTGCATTAAATCATTGAACGCTTGTTGTTGGGACAGGCCCCACATAATTTTTTCCTTACCACCACCCCTGGTTACTTGGCTAAGGGCCCATGCAATATGGGAGAATCCCAACACAAACCTGCGATAGAAATTGGCAAGGCCTAAGAAGCTTCAAAGATCAGTGAGTGTGGTTGGGGCTGGCCAGTAACCGATGACCTGGATCTTGGCTAGATCCACATGCACACCATGTTGATCCAGGATGTAACCTAGGTACTGGACCTTGTCCATGTCGAAGGATTATTTTTCCAAGTTGACATATAGCTTGTGCTGTCGCAAGGTGTGCAAAACCTATTGAATATGTTGCAAGTGTTCCACCCAAGTCTTGTTGTAGATGAGGATGTCATCTAGATACACCACTACAAATGTGTTGGTGAAAGGTCACAAGATATCATCCATCATCCTCATGAAATTTGTCAGAGAATTTGTCAAACCAAAGGGCATGGCCACCCATTCAAAAAGACCTTCTTTTGACTTGAAGGCGATCTTCCATACATTTGTCTATTCTATGGGGACCTGGTGGTGGTCATACTTCAAATCAATCTTACTGAAGTATTTGGCCCCCTTGAGATGATCAAAGAGATCGTCGATTCTGGGAATTGGGTATCGGTTCCTGACTGTGATTTTATTTAGGGCTCGGTAATCAATGCAGAGTTGTCAGGTCCCTTCTTTCTTCTACACCAACATGATTGATCTCCCACAAGTCAATGATATGGGACAGATGTGCCCCTTGTGGATCAGTTCTTTGATATGTCGCTTTATCTCCTCGTTCTCTAACAGAGAGTAGTGGTAGACTAGCCCATTGGGCAGCGGTTTGTCGGAGGTCAAATCTATTGGATGCTTGACTTGACAGTGTAGAGGTACCCCGGTAGGTGAGAAGAAGATATATGTGTATTCTTCCACGACCTTGTCCACTTGCTTCTGCTGTGTGGAGAGGTCGGTCACGGAGGCCCTGGATGTGGCCGCAATATTTCACTCACTCTGAGAGTGAATCACGAAGAAGACAAACTTCCCGATCTGAGAGATGACCTTCCTGCATTGCTTGGCAAAGATCAAGGAAATAGCACTAGGTGGGACTACCTCAGGTATCCTGTATAATTTTTTGTTCAAAGTAATAATAACACTGCGAGGCCTAGACTCATATACAATATGATGTTTCCATAAATAAGGTTGGCCCAAAAGAACATTACAAACTTCAAGAGGCGCAACATCACACAATACCTCGTCTTTGAAGGGCTTGATGTCGTACGACAGGAGGCACTGTTGGTTGACGCGAAGATCGCTTCCTTGGCGTAGCCATCCAATGGTGTAGGGTTGTAGGTGCGGCTTTGTCGGCAGGGCTAGCTGCTTGATGACCTCTTCTGAGATGAGGTTCTTCTGGCTACCGCTATCAACGATAAAGTGCATCGGGGTGCCTTTTACCTACATCTGTGAATGAAAGAGGTGCTCTCCTTCTTCTAGTTTGTTTAGTTCACCGGGATGGAACTTGGTA
The DNA here is from genome assembly GCA_010110895.2 of Picea sitchensis. Taxonomy (NCBI): domain Eukaryota; kingdom Viridiplantae; phylum Streptophyta; class Pinopsida; order Pinales; family Pinaceae; genus Picea; species Picea sitchensis. Next base: position 103,046 of record SNQJ01S0009907.1, on the reverse strand, counting down.
GTAGCAATCGTGGCACTGGGTTCCATGTCAATGATCCATCTCCCCCTTTTTGGTTTTGACTTAGAGTCGGAACCCACATCTGATTCAGATGCTTTCACCCCAGCCACTAGTGATTGCTTGGAGTGGCAATCAACAGTGTTATGCCAGGGGATCTTATGGAAGTCGCACCACTTTCTGGTATCTTTCTTTGTCTTTCTAGTGTCCTTCTTTTCTTGCAGCCTAGACTAGTTGTCCTAAGGTTGTCCTTCTTTTCTCTTTCCTTTGTTTTGCGGGATGGGGCTTCCCTTTACTTGTGTTAGTGACATTTCTTGTCCTAGGCACAAGAGTATTCGGGTCTGCAAGTTGCACGAGAGGCACCCGAGCACAACATGGAAAAATCTCGTCCTAAGGCTTCTAATCAAGTAAGCAGGTGAAATTACGTTGTCAACGGCCCAGATTCATCCATAAGAGCAAATCAACGGTCATCGGGATATCGGGGCTACCAAGTTGACCGAGATATAGCGTCAAAGAAAGCGACTATATGCCAAGACTAAATCTGGGTCGTCCGATCCAGTGACACATAGTGCGAGATCTAGTCGGCATATCGGCATTCGGGAGTTCGAAGGGTGAAAGTCCCTCGTCATCTCACATCTCGAAACCTCGAACCCCGAAGTGCCTAAAGCGCCCAAAGTCGGGCCCGTAGTATCGCGAAGCAGCCTCAGTCGTTCGTCCACAGGAGCCACCTGGCGCGCGATTAGGCTCCCCGCCTTTTCGCCCATCGCGACTTCGAAGCACAAGGAACAGCTTCGTCATATTTCCGATGCGCGAGGTGTCAGGAGTGTCCAGGACCCGGGCCCACAGCATCACTGAGTGAATTCAGGACCGTCAGATATAAGAGGGACGCGTGGCGCCCAAGTAAGCCATCTCGACATTTCTCTCATTGCAATTGTGGATGAGCAAGGAATAACTCCCTCCATTCGCGAACGTCGAAAGCGCTTTGGGAATAAACACAGGGTCATAGCCCGTCGTCACATGGGAAAATAGAAAGATCTGTGAAAAAGGGGCCAACGCTGTGGAGTCCAGTCACCAAAAGGCTCATCACGTTCTCCGGGTGCCATTTGATCCGACCTCAAGCTTGGTTTTCGCTTGAAGTAAATGAAGGTAAGAAAGAGTGGTTGAAACCTCTCTTCATGCATTAAGTGCAAGATATGGAGAGCCTGGCTAGCGGTCTGCTCAAGAGGGTCCTGTGTACCATTTTTTCCAAAGAGGCCATGCCCAGTCCTCGATTAGCCAGAGGAGATATGCACACGCTAACTTGGCTCTTAATGGCTCAGCTACTCCCCTTACAGGATCCATGCGCAGTTAAGATGGCGTTTGACGAAGGATATCTGTCCGAATTTGGCTGAAAGGACACCAAGCCTTCGGTGACTAAGCACATCGATGTTAGGCGAATTTTCTGAGTATATAGACTCAGTCTTTGTATTTTGTAAAGTATCGATGGTAGAGTGAAGCTCCCGATTGTAATGTTTTAACAGACACTCTAGTTCTCTGGTTATGCATCTGTATGTAAGATTTCTTGTTTAATGAAAGACAGTTTCCTTATTCCATCTAGTTTTTATCTCATACTAAGGGAGTTCATGATTGACTGATTCACATGAATTATTGCAGTTGTGTTATGATAAAGGATTTATTGTGGCACTATTGTATTCTCTGGTTTTCTGCATTTGAATGTAAGAAGATCTCGCGTTTAAATGCATTCTCCTACAGTCTGCTAGAAACCTGATGTTGACAACAGACCTTTGCATCTCTCTGATACAAGTCTTCCCCCTACTCACCCTTACTACAACTCATTGTTTGGAGTATGTCTAAGACCTCACTTGCCCATGCATGCCTGGCCTAGTTTCGGAGTTGAAACAATATCGTCTGAGTTTACTTCCATTCGATCACCCCTTTCATACACAAATCGTGACATAAACTGATGGGCGTCAGGCTCTGCTCCTGCTGCAATCCAGGAGTGAATTTCGTTGCCAACATTTCTGGCACCGTTGTCGGGGACGAAATTGAAGTTTTTCCCTGGGTAGAACAACATTGAGCCTATGATTCTGAAGGTGCATCAGACATCAGAGCCCTTCAAGATTTCTATTGTGCACCTGGTGACTCCACTGTGGCAACTCCAAGGTTTCCACATCACTGTTTCAGTTGTGGTTACTGTTAGCACACTTGAAAGCTGGCCCTAAGGAGCTTTCTTGAGAAGGTTTCATCAGCTGCTTTCTTATCCTGAGAAGCTTCCTGGGGTAACAACAACGTTAGGATCTGGCCTTTGATGGTGAATAAGGACCAGACACATTTGAAGTTGTGCATCTTTCACCTGGCGACTCCATGATTCAAAGATCAATTGGCGACTCCACTGGTTCGATATGGAGAAAATCCTTGCTCCCGGGTTTTCTCCTTTTAATTTTTCTGCTATTCCTGGTTTTCCTAATGTTGTCCCCTCTCTGAATGAATGGGGCAATTATTTGCCCATATTTGGAAAACGTGAAGAGGACAACCCTGCTCAGCACCTTAGTGAGTTTCATGAACTCATGCATCAGTGGGAGATACATCATGAGGATGTATTAATGAAAATGTTCATGTTCTCGTTAGCAGGGGATGCTCGTAAATGGTATCATTCTTTACCCCCTGCTAGCATTTCTTCACTCAGTGAATTCCTTGCAGCCTTCATTGCCTATTGTCAGGAGCTTTATCCCTCTGAGTTGATTTTTCATAACTATTGTGAGGGATACTACAACAAATGTATACAAGATAGAGTTATCTCTTATGTAGGCTATGAGGATGATCTTGATGACCTGGATCAGAAATCAGTCCTTTCTCCTCCCCATTCATCTTCTTCGGGTGAAGTTGTGGAGTTGATAAAATCTATCGCTACTAGACTTGACAGGTGGGAAGCTGAGTGATGTGCAGAGGATTTTCCACCCTTTGAAGAAGATGATTTTGGTATCTCTACAATGGATGATTATGAAGATCCCAGGGAGGAAGAAGATGCTTCGGGCGGAGTTATGGAACTGATAAAATCTATCACTGCCAGACTTGACAGGTGGGAAGTTGAACAACGTGCTGAGGATTTCCCATCCTTTGAAGTAGATGCCCTTAGCAGCTCACTGAGAGAGATTATGAAAAAACCTTTCCCACGGGTCATGTTTATGGTCATTATGAATCTAACCCATGGGAGAGACAAGAAGAAGAAATCCTCCCAGATATGATTATGTCAGATGGAGGTTGTAATGATGAGGGCTGTAAGGATAGAAGACTGGGGGAAGAAGATGCTCTGAGTGAACTGATAGAGCAGGCGAAATCTCTCACTACCCAACATGCAAGGTTGCAATCTGAAGGCAACGGAGAGGGTTTTCCAGTCTCCGAGGCAGATGTTCTAGATGGCTCTTTCGAGGAGATTATTGAAGATTTTGTAAACGCATTAACATCTGCCCCCGATGAGCTTGTTGTCTCAGATCAAAACGATGAATAGGTAGTTGCGGAAGAGGATTGTTCCCTTTTCCTTCACGAGATTTCCCATGATGTGTTTCCATTTGGGGTCAAAACGGAGGAGCGGGAGATAGTTCCATTTCTGCAAGTTGGAGAAGCTCTTTTCCCCCCCAACTTTGATGACTATTTGGAAGAGGAGAAGCAGAACCCCACATCACCTTTTGCTTATCAGAGCAGCCAAACCACTTATGACAGTTACAAATAAGAGTCTGAGCTCGATATGTTGGATTTCCAAGAGCAGGTCGCAGAACCTTGTCCTTTGCTCACTAAGGAAAATTATCATGAAGAAATCAGCCATCTCAGTCTTTCAAGAGACGCTGAGTAGTACAAGGAAGAGCAAAATTTACTCGGGGGGCCTGTTTATGATGAATACGAATCTGACTCGGGGGAGAGCCAAGAAGAGGAAAAAGAACCAGAGGAGCAGTCTGCCCTTTGTTCAGAACCAGTTAGTGAGCAGCCACCACCTGAGATCAGCGAACCCACTTCAGTTATTCACCCACCTGTGCTTATCAGAGATATTCGGCCGCATGTGAACAACTGTGTAGCAGAACAGGTTGTCTGTCGCCAATTTCCTGGAATTGGCCACTCATTCGATGGCCCTGTCAGCGAATACATGGAGTGGCATTTCCCTTATGCTTTGGAGTCGCCATATCCCATCTCAACTTCAGCGTGTAAGGGGAAGTTGAAGAGTGTAACCATCCTGCTGTCTCGGTTACATCAACTGTTTGTGATCACTGATAGAAGGAAAGAGCTTCCCTTCAGGAAGTTACTTGATTGGCTATGGTGGAAGTCTGCTTTCACCTAGCCCCATGTAAAGTGTTTTATTAGTTTAGGATTGTATATAAATAAGCGGGCATGTATCTTTATTCTGTTGCTTTTATTTTTCGGCCTGTATTTTCAGCAGTGGGATGTTTTGAGCCTGACTCCATAGCCCAACAGCAAGGCACTAGATCTGCAAAAAGAGTCCTTAGAGCATCGCAGGGACGAATCTATCCCCCATTGAGCCTAATGTTAGCGACATTTATTTTCCTAGGCACAAGAGTATTCGGGTCTGCAAGTTGCACGAGAGGCGCTCGAGCGCAGCATGGAAAAATCTCGTCTTAAGGCTTCCAATCAAGTGAGCGGGTGAAATTACGTTGTCAATGGCCCGGATTCATCCATAAGAGCAGATCAACAGTCATCGGGATATCGGGGCTACCAAGTTGACCGATATATAGCGTCAAAGAAAGCGACTATATGCCAAGACTGAACCAGCGGCACATAGTGCGAGATCTAGTCGGCATATCGGCCTTCAGGAGTTCGAAGGGTGAAATTCCCTTGTCATCTCACATCTCGAAACCTCTAACCCCGGAGTGCCAAAAGCGCCCAGAGTTGGGCCCGCAGTATCGCGAAGCAGCCTCAGTCGTTCGTCCACAGGAGCCACGTGGCGCGCGATTAGGATACCCGCCTTTTCGCCCATCGCAACTTCGAAATGCAAGGAACAACTCTGTCATATTTCCGATGCGTGAGGTGCCGGGAGTGTCCAGGACCCGGGCCCACAGCATCATCGAGTGAATTCAGGACCGTCAAATATAAGAGGGACGCGTGGCACCCAAGTAAGCCATCTCGGCGTTTCGCTCATCGCAACTATGAATGAGCAAGGAATAACTCCCTCCATTTGCGAACGTCGAAAGCGCTTTGGGAATAAACACAGGGTCACAGCCCGTCGTCACATGGGAAAATAGAAAGAGCTGTGAAAAAGGGGCCAGGGTTGTCAAGTCCAGTCGCCGAAAGGTTCATCGCGTTCTCCGGGTGCCATTTGATCCGACCTCAAGCCTTGTTTTCGCTTGAAGTAAATGAAGGTAAGAAAGAGTGGTTGAAACCTCTCTTCATGCATTAAGTGTAAGATATGGAGAGCCTGGCCAGCGGTCTGCTCAAGAGGGTCCTGTGTACAATTTTTTCCAAAGAGGCCATGCCCAGTCCTCGATTAGCCAGAGGAGGTCTGCACACGCTAACTTGGCTCTTAATGGCTCAGCTACTCCCCTTACAGGAGCCATGCGCAGTTAAGATGGCGTCTGACGAAGGATATCTGTCTGAATTTCGTTGAAAGGACACCAAGCCTTGGGTAACTAAGCACGTCGTTGTTAGGCAAATTTTCTGAGTATATAGACTTAGTCTTTGTATTTTGTAAAGTATCGATGGTAGAGCGAAGCTCCCGATTGTAATGTTTTAACAGACACTCTAGTTCTCTGGTTATGCATCTGTATGTAAGATTTCTTGTTTAATGAAAGACAATTTCCTTATTCCATCTAGTTTTCATCTCATACTRAGGGAGTTCATGATTGACTGATTCACATGAATTATTGYAGTTGTGYTATGATAAAGGATTTATTGTGGCACTATTGTATTCTCTGGTTTTCTGCATTTGAATGTAAGAAGATCTCGCGTTTAAATGCATTCTCCTACAGTCTGCTAGAAACCTGATGTTGACAACAGACCTTTGCATCTCTCTGATACAAGTCTTCTCCCTACTCACCCTTACTACAACTCACTATCTGGAGTATGTCTAAGACCTCACTTGCCCATGCATGCCTAGCCTAGTTTCGGAGTTGAAACAATATTGTCTGAGTTTACTTCCATTCGATCACCCCTTTCATACACAAATCGTGACATAAACTGATGGGCGTCGGGCTCTGCTATTGCTGCAATCCAGGAGTGACTTCCGTCGCCAACAACTTGCTTCTGATGTGAGGGGTTCCTAGGACCAAATTGTTGCATCTTTTGTTTAAGCTTTTGATCAATTTTGGCAGCATATTGATAGGCCGTGCCCAAGGCCAAGATGTCCAAAAACTCCATTTTGTCCTAGATGTATCTATGCAGACCACCACGATACTTGAGTACCAGATGTCACTCATAATCTTTGATATCCATCTTGGTTCATAAGGTATGGAAGATATTTGTGAACTCTGACACTGCTTGGTCTCTTTCTTGCCACAGTGTGGTCCATTTTGTATACAGGTCGTCATAACTTATAACAGGGTAGTATTGTTCCTTGATAGCATCCCTGAAGGACTCTCAGGTGACCGCAACTGTAAATAATGAGGGTTCCTTTATTTATTTTTTCTCACAGAAATTCTCCCACCAATCTTTCACATGCAGGACGGCTTTGAGGGGCGCAAACGTAATCTTTTCTTTGTTAAAAAATTTATGGACAGGAAAATACCCTTCTAGCAAATTTAACCATTTGTCTACAACATATGCATCTATCTGACCTTCAAATCTGGGAATATCAAAATTGATTTGTACCTTGAAGGGGGTGGCACCTCCGCTCGAGGAAGATGTGTTGCTTGTTGGTAGTCGTCGAAGGATTTGCGCAAAACTATCTATCAATTCGTTCTTTTGTTGCGTGACGACTTCCTCGAGCAACATTAAGAAAGGATCTCCTGTCTCATCGTATTTATTTTCTCCCTCCATGAGATTTTGCTTGGGCGTGCAAGATATTTTTTCCTCGAGAGAAACAAGCTCGAGACCCAATTCTTTATACCCTGACCTTGTTAGGGACATGCATTAAGAACGACAAGGAGCAGATCGCTCTGATACCACTGATCCAGATTTTATGAGCAGAACAAAAATGAATACATATTATTATTAATCTTAAAACAGAGACACCAGAATAACAAAGATACAATAATAGAGATACAATAAAACAAGTTTATATTCAATAAGAAAATGTGCTGAAACTGTAAAATGCAGTGGAAAACAAGCTTGCTAGAATGGTGGCAGCTTATCTCTGAGAAGAGATGTGACGGTTGTGTTCATTCGCCAGAAAATGGTTACAATGAGGATCTCTAATCCTTTTTACAATAAACAGGTATGCAAAAACCCTAGACATCCAAAAACTTAACCCTAGGAGATGAAGTGTCAAAAGTCATGTGGGCTCATTGGGGTAAGCTAGTAAATGAACTTCTCGGGGTCATAAATTTTGTATACGATCTTCGTTTTAGGCACACGATAGCCTGTTGGAAAGGTCTATCCGAGGACTACACATGTTTCCATTAGACTCTAGATTTTGGTACAATTTGACTTTGGCGAGCCCAAAAAATGTTGTTTAAGGCCTCAAAACGGCCCCAGAAGTCAGGGACTCGAAAACTAGGAAAAAACTGTCAAACTGGAAAACTGTCAAAATGAGCCAGTTGGAATAGGTGGGAGGCCAATGACATCCATATGGATCATAAAGGGGCTTCATGTGAAAGTGATAATAGGTATATATAAAGATCATGTATTCATTATTGGAGATGTGAATTGTGATGTATGAATGTAATTGGTTATTTGGAGAAGGTTTTCCTAGTCTTTAAGGAGTTATTGTGTTCTATATTGGAGTTGTGCTCCACGCTCACATTCTGTACATAGTGTGTACCTATGTTATGTTATCATATTTTTAATCATTTGGATCATTACATTGCATACACAATGTTTTGGGTGATGCTTCTTTTGAAGATGATGATCTGTCGCATTTTGTAGTTGATAGAAACAATTCAAACTTGAACTAAAAGGACTCTTAGGCTACAAGGTAATAAGAACTTGATATGCCCTAGACTATAGAGGAAGTTGTCCTTAAAATTCATGTACGTGTGGAAGTTGTGATGAAGCTTTAAAGTTAGAGGCTCTTTTTCCTTTATCACTATGGATTTCAAGCAAGGTTTGTAAATATTTGTTCTAATACGTATAATATATTATACCATATGTGTGTGATATATTATATTATATAACCCCAACCAATGTTATATTTGTAGTAAAGTACTCTTAAAGTAAAACCAAACCCATGCACACTTCAAGTAAAACATATTTCTTTATAAAAAAAATTAGTTTCAAATATAAAGTGTTTAATGTATGAATGGACATGGGTACTTTATTCAAAAGTAAAGTACTTTTAAGAGTATTTTACTTTATAAATATATTTATATCATAATCAAAATTAATTTGTAAGTACTTTTTTCATTATGAGTACTTTTCTTAAAGCACTACCATAGTTAACTATGGTTTCCATCCACCATTTAGAATGTGACAACTCACCATCTTTAACTCAAACAATGCCAAGTCATCCCCGAGGGATGATGTCATCTTCTGAATTGTAATTGGCTCTTACAAAGTGGATTTTGGTGGTACATTTTTTTTTGAGACCTTTTTTTAGCTCAAAATTCCCTTAAGGAGAAGGTCTAAGTGAGGTTAGTTTTGAGGGGTCTAAAAAGAGATCATTACATGGTCAATTAGAGGAGAGGGGTAGTGGATACATGGAGATCAAGTGTATTTGAAGCAAAGGACTCGTTCACTGATATATAATTCACTACACAATCTCCTCTTCTGATAGTAAAATAGGCATATTTAGCTAAATGAGGGATATGGTCGGTTTCATTCAAGATGATTGATGGGCTCCCTATATGGTATATTGCTAGACGATCACAACTTCTTTTACCAATCCAAAACCCTGCTAAAACCCTATATCTATCATAAGAAATGGCTACTCTACTGATAACCAACTCTTAGATTTATTTATATGGTTTGGATTCCATTTAGTATTTTCTTATCTATGAATATGATCTTAAGAAGTCTTTAGTTGTTATAATTAACTTGTTATATCCTAGGATTTTTCCTATTACGTGCTAAACCTTGGAAATGAGTGTGGATGATTCTTTAGAGCACGAAGAAGCTATGATTTTGAAAGGATCATCGGGGAACTCTATGAATCAGCATGGTTATGGTCAAATGAGTGGTATGGTAGCAACATATTAATCCCAATAACAAATTGTGAAAATAATCAATGAATTAATGCATAAGCCAACATGGGATAGGGCATAACTATCTAATTTGCTTCCCACGAGAATATTAGATGGGGTTGTGGGCATTTATGTGTTCAAGTTCACTTTCAACATCCCGATTTTGGCATCATGAGCCTCCTGGGAATAGTTCTATTTTTTATCAGAGTATCCACAACCAATAGAACCAAATTCAACCTCCATAATAGGGTTGAATGCATCTAACAACCAATTTGAAGTTTCTCTTGTACAACATCTAGCATTAAGTTGTTAAATGTTCCAAGTCTGTTAATGAATGCATGTATTTTGTTAAATTATTAGTATTTCATTTTCTAGTCTAAAATTGGCATAGAGCCCAACATATTATATATGGGAGAAGACAACTTTGAAAAGGGGATTCTGAGTGAATTTGTGAGTAAGGATTGAGATCAAAGTTGTGTAAAAACATTTCCATTATCTTTAATACAAATCTGAGTTTATGTTGTAAATTGTAAGTGTGTTATAGAAACAACTAAGTATTTTCTTTAGGCAACTCGAACCCATGAGCAAGGGCCCACTCAGAGGTACCAGCTTCCTAATTCTTTTCTTTTTGTTTTTAATTTCATTTCTAGCATTAGATTTCATTACTTCGGTAGTCATTTAATTAAAGTTTCTTCTTTATAAATTTGAATTAGAGTGACAAGGTCCTTTTAGATTGTGGTTTTTAAAGCAAGGGGCATCATAGACTGTGAAATTCTACTATATGTGTATCAATCCAAAAGAGGCAGCCACAAGTTGGACTTTATTTGGGCTTGTCAATTTCACTTTTTGCAGAAAATTTAATGAGTTGTATCACTTAGATTTATCATAGAAATTGTTGTTGTGTTTATTTCTTTAAGTGTGAAAGAGTCAAATATAGTTTGTCGTTGAAGTGATTTCTTTTAAATGTGTGATACTAGGATATAATGTGTTATAGTAATCATTTGTATTAAGTATGCAAAGATGTTATGAACATAAGTATATATAAAATATATAAATATAACAAATAAATAATTATTAACTACTAATGAAGAGACACCTCATATGAAAGGTCATGTCTCTTATGAAATGACACTTGCGTGGGTATATATACAAGTCCTCATTGTCATTGTAATGTCATACTATCATATCTCATTCTTATACATTTTACTCAATATAATATTATTTCATCCTAAATGGATTACCTTATTTTATCCTACTTAAATTGGATATTCTTATAATTGTCAAACAAGTTTGTTTGTCACAATGATATCAAAGCTTCATTCTTGATCCTGGCCTTTGGCCACTGGACCTTTGGTCAAATTTTGTTGCTTGATGCAACATCACTATAAGCCTTTAGCCACAACTACAGTTTATCGGAGTTTCTCTGATTTCTTCAGATTCCTTGACCATAATTGTCCATTGGCCATTTGAAGTCTAATATTTCCATTGCATAATAAAATGTTGGAGAAAAATAAATAAATAAATAAAAACATTACAGAAGCACCACCCTTTACAATTCAGAATTTTAGTGAAGAAAATTACCAAGATGCAAACTCGAAGACCAAAGTATTACAATACCATATGAAATTAATTAGTTCAAGGAATTAATTAGAGTTGTATAATTTGTATTAACTGCAGAACTTATTGTCTGTATAGCCAGCCAGCCGCCTATTTTGATTGTACATCCATCATTAATTTCACACAACAAAAGTTCATACAATCCAACCATCATTCAACCGCCTGTCTTTTATGTGCCTACACCATACACAAATTTTCGGGTAATTTTCGTACATTTAATTATCGATGGTACCATGTTATTGTCTTACTATTCTGTACGATTGTCTTTACGTACATGGACCTCCAAATTTCTTTTTCTCATGTCCATGCACGCCAATCCTGCAATTTTTGTACAACAAATGTTTAAAAAAATATTGTAAGTGTCATTTGTACGCAAAGGCGTAGGCTAAGGTCCAAATGAAATGGACCTTTGCCAGCAGTCCTTTCATGGAATCTGGACTCCTGTCGTCGATCACCTCCACCCTCTGGCCGGCTACCCATCCATACACGCCATCCCATACACGCCTACACACCATCCCATACATCCCCGCCATCACTTCACCACCTACCCACCCATCCCCACCATCAATTCACCACCTTCGTGTCCCTCCTCCACCTAAACTCACTGCGATTGTCCGCGTCCCGCCTCTGTCATTTCATGGTTCATGTTTGAGTGTTGGAGTCCTCTGGAGTACTGGAGTTGCTTCTTCTGCAGAAGACATCTCCTCCCACAGCTTTCCAACGGTGTCCCATATTAGCATACAAACATCTCCTCGAGAAAACGTGGATGCCGATCTAGAAGGCCTAATCCACCTTATATTTCATCTTTTGAAACTCATGAACAAGGTAAGGCGGATCGAAATCTTTCATCTCTATTTGAATGTGAGTTTGTCTTTCAAAGAAAATGGTCATTTATATTCAGAGAAAAATCTGATAGAAATTGAGATGCCTGGTATAGTCCACATGTTAGAGTTCCAAGGACATAGTTCCTCCACTCCCCAGGGGTTTTCAGGGCCTCTGAAGTTCTCCAGAACCTTGAAAAATCTTGAAACGGTTTGGATCTATGTCTTATGCAAAAATTTTACTTCGCCAGATTCCAGTGACGATGAGCTTTTCTGGTATGTTTTGGATAACCCACATAATATTCCATATAACATTCCACCTGTGTAGGATAAAAATTACCCAAAACCATCCATTTTCCAGTGAAGTTCCAGCCAAAAAATCCTGTTGAAATTGAGATCCCTGGTATAGGTTCACATATCATAGTTCTAAGGGCATAATTCCTCCACGCCCCAGGGGTTTCAGGGCCTCTAAAGCCATCCAAAACCTTGAAAAATCGCTTGAATCTACGCTTTCTGTGAATTTTTTGTTTCGTTGGCTTCCGAAACTTTGAAAAATCGCTTGAATCTATGCTTTGTGATTTTTTGTTTCATTGGATTCTGGCAACTATTTAGGATAACCCATATAATATGCCCTCCACCTCTGGGTGTTTTGTTTTTCGTACCAACATTCTGTACTGTCTCGTTTTTTCATTTTTTTCATAGTCTTCTTTATAACTTTAATCCACCCTGAAGGAAACTGTAGATCAAAGTTCTATTATGTGAAAAAGCATTGAGTATATTGTTAGTTTGTGTTACAAGACGATATTGAATATATTAGTTTATTTAATATAGTTATTTTTGCATGGTAATAATTATCAATTGTATTAAATGAAAGTAGGGGTTGTAGTGATATCATATTACTTGTTACAAAATGATTTACTCTTTCCTTTAGACCACTCATCCTCTAACCCCACTTCATATGGAGATCCCACTTCATATAGTTGAGGGGATAATGCTTTCTTCCTTTTAAGTGCCTATGAATTGTTTTATAAGTTGATTGCAGAAAGAAATACATTGAAAGTACATAGCTAAACCTTGTTTGGAACTCCCATTGTGTAGTTGTATTTGGAAAGTGAGGATTAAGATCACATTGTTTTGTTTTGGTTTGCTTATCTTTTCCAAATCTACTTTTTGGATTTCTTCCTCTTGTAAGTAGTGGACAGTTGAGTTGTTTCCTTACAATGTCAACTTAAGTTGGAGTCACATTTGCTTCCTCCTTTCTTTGTTGCTTTTTAAATTAGCGGGGCATCCTCATCAATGGGTTCTTGATCCTTCTCATCCCCTTCCCTCTCAAAGCCTTTTTCTTATTCATGCACAATTTGCTCATTTTCCCCTCTAGTATCTCCCCTTCTTCATTTTTGTGTTGTTTTTCCTCACTTAGGACCTCAAAGCCTTTTGCTTCTTCATGCATGTCTTTCCCATTCTCCTCCTCCAGTATCTCCCCATCTTCATTTTTTTGTTGTTTGTCCTCACTTAGTACCTTAAAGCAATTTTTTGGGGTGGCAATTAGGTATCGTTTTTGGGTTAGTTGGGTTGGAGTGGGGGATACCTTCTCTTTTATTTGTTTACTCTTTGCATGGGTGGTTCCTTTTCCCACTAAGTCAATGGAAGGGTTTCCCCTTTTTGCAATCTTTAGCAAAATGTACATATTCATGGCA
>SNQJ01S0009907.1:65116-89589 GCA_010110895.2 Picea sitchensis | reverse complement strand
AAAATGTACTTACACTTGAAGATTTCACTCTTGTTTTTCCATTGTCTTTACATTTTTGTTAAATTATACTTAGATATGTCCTAAATAAGCAAAGTGGAAGGCCAAAAATCATTAAGAGTCAAAGGTAGAGGTAGAGTTAAGATGAAATAGTTTTCAATTCAAGCAACATGAACACGCTGACAAAGCACAATCACTATGTCTATATGAGGTACACTCATTATCCTCACTTGGGTTTTTTCGAGTGGTTGGGAGGAATGATTGTTATCCCCCCATCCAAGTTCAATTCTCGCAAGTGATGTGTTGAGTTCTTAATGAGTATATTATTGTAATGACTTCAAGTCGTGTTGTTGACTAGTGTTGTACCCTCGAGATTATAGGGCTTACCTTGGGTACCATCATCAAAATTAAGAGAAATACTCGGGGGTTTTCCCCGAACTTTGTAACCTAGAAAATAAATAAATAAATTAATGCACTAAATTCGCTATGTATATATAAAATTTTCATTTATTGGTTTCTTTAACAAGAATTGGAAGATAACACAACAACTTAATATCCATATACATTTTGACGATTCCATGATGATAAGGTCAATGAAATTACTGAATCTGGATGGTCTGTTCTTCTTCCCGCTAGCGAATAATAAGCCAATTTCTGTGATGGCTTCTCTGCATTTTCTGCTTCCAAATTAAACCCATCCACTGTCACATGGAAAGCTGGAGTAAACTCTATGTTCCAAAATGGACGCTTCATAGCTAGAAGATCAACTTCCAGTTGGCGTTGAATTGTAACCCTGAACCCAGATATATTTTAGAGACCTCAAGCTAAGAATTTCCACGGACAATGAATATTCACTGAAGCAGCAACTCGTTAATTCAAGTTTCTCCAAATTTGGGCATCTCTTCGAGAACTCAAGAAGTCCAATGTCAGTTTCTCCAACATAACCCAGAATCATCCACCTCACATTGCTATTAAACTTTCCAATGTAGCCAAGGCCTATGTCCGTCAATCCTACAGGCCTTAGGTAAAATCCAAACCTCCTCAATTTTTGTCACCCAAGCAGCAGTGCCATGATACCATTGTCCAGTGGGAGGTCAGTCACTTGTTCTTCCTTGTCTAGCAAGACTAGTCGAAAATCCCTCGGATTTTTGCAAAATTTACCAACAGATTCTAAGGCTGAGTTAGTCATATCTGAAGCATACATAGCAATGTACTCTAGACTGGGACAACCTTGAGCTATAACTGAAAGCCCTTTGTGAGAAACAGAGCCTTGCTCATCCTCCAAACCAACTTCATCTTCTCCACGCTCCACTCTAAGTCGCCTTATTTTTTTACAGTTCTCAGCAACTACTTCTAAACCTCTATCTCCAATCACATTCGTAACCTGTTTACATGCAAGCATTCAGTAGTAGTTAGAACTTGATGGAAGCCGTTATTTTCTAAGAGGGAAAAGGATACTAAATATTCAGTGAACAAAATGTTGCTCATCAAAGAAAAAGGTAATATCACTACATAAAAGTATTGATCAACTTGTATAAAATTTAAATACATAATCAATCAAGTTTGAGAAATAATTGAATGAGAAAATCCTAAAAATTTGTTTCAAGATTGTTACTGTACATCAATCCCCATTGAATTCTTTAAGAGAATTTTCTTCATAGATCTATCATCTAATGAGAGTAACAATTAGCAAGAGCGGCATTTACATTATGGAAGGAGATGGTGACCAAAACAAGCATCTCTAACATCATTTCCATAGGCGAATATGACCCAAGGACAAAAGGTATTGTCAAATACCTTGAAAAGTTGTGTTTTTTAAAAACTTGAAAACGTCACAGATACACGGCTATGTTAATTGTGGACAAGAGAAGACAATTAAATGAATTTATTTTCCTATAATTGTTTCCAGAAGAGAAGAGGATTGGAAGTGTTAATTCTTTTAGGGGAGCACAAGAGTTGTGAGATAAGAGAAGCGGAATACAAGTTTCTTAATTCTTTATGTAAAAGATGCACTACTATTTCTTGTTGGTGCTGTCTCATGATACACACAGTGCTAATGAAATCAAGCTGGACTTCCCATTATCTGTAACATTTCTTTGTCCTGTATATAGATCAGTGTTACAGGAATCAGTGAGTAATCTTAATACTTGCCAAGTTAACTCAGTTTGGGGCCAAAATGAGACAATTACACTAGCTGAAGTCGAACTCTGTCAAACTTCCTAATACTGTAGGAGTTTTTGGCAATGTTCCATGGGGACATGTCCCTGGGGGTTGGGAGCATGTCCCTAATCTCCCCACGCTCTCTGGACTTGGGAACTTTGTTGGGAATGTCCCCTACCATCCCTTGTACACTCCTAGTACTTAGGGAATTCAATGGGGACTTCCCTTGCATAAATGGGACACTCACGATACTTCGGGGTACTCTAGGACTTCCCCTACATGTCTGCATCTTTGTTGAAACACATAAAATAAAAACAACCAAAAAAGTATTTTTCTCATTTAAAGAAAGGTGATTGGGATCCTCACCTTGCCTTTTCTTCTGTATATATATTATATCCCTCCCAAACCCCATCTTTTGTTGTTTAGTTTGAGAACATTAAGGAGTTTAAAGTTGGATTTTCATAAAAAAAATGCTTTCAAAGGAAGAAAATTATGGATAACAAGGATTTTCTACCATTTTTCAAGTGCATTTCATGTCCAACAATGCATTTTTCCGGTGAAAACTTGGAGAAGCATCACTCCTTTTACAGTTCATTGACTAGAAACGTCAGACCTGCAGTTAGATTTAAACTAGGGGTTGGTTGTTTTAGTATTCCCATAGATGGTGTAGATAATTTCCTGCAGCACATAGATGCAAAAGCCCAAACAGAAGGACAATTGAGCATGACTAGTGGCTTTAGACTTTCTATTTTTTGTTTTTTAGGTTATGACAATCTTCTTTCTTTACTATTTAAATGATGGATGTAATTACATGAAATATCACTATATTTCATTTTGATTTTGACATTGATAATTTTACAATGAGAAATGCAACTTTTCTCTTGCTCTGAATAATGTTTTCCAAAGTCTATAAATATTGCCGCTTTAATTGTATTTTGATTTTTTGTATTTTTTATATATTTTATATTTGGGGTAAAATCCCCTATGTCAGAGACCCCAACATCCCCTGAAATTTGGCTGCTCTTTCCACACATCCCAAGACGTGTCTCCATGTCCCTGCATATCCAAAACATCGTGGAACATTGGTTTTTCGAGAAATGACAAGTATTTGGTAAGTTTTGAAATACTAGTTGAGATCAATCTTCATTCTTTATCATCTTGTGCTATGTTATTTTCTATAGTGGTTTATTTTGCAGAGAGAAATCCATATACATGATTTTTACAACTCAAGTCAAAGTCATTCAGAAGTCTTTATGAGCGTGTGAAGGGGGGAAATGCCCGAAAACTGATTTTTGGAATTAAAAATCAATTGGGCATGCAGATTTCTCAAGATTGCAGTGGAGGGCACACCAAACTTTTTATTCAAGTTATTTGACCTTTCCACCAAAATTTTCACTTAGATTGGATACTATTTAGCATTGTTTGGATTTTTTTGGCAATGTTTTTTCCTTTCATACAACCCCAAGGACCAAAACAAATAAATCGTAAAAATGAGAGAGGGACTCTTTGCCTACTCCTATTGCAAATTCTTAGATGGAGTGAGGTGCAATGTAATTTTCACAATAAACAAATGAGTGAGGGAATAAACCATTTAAAGTACTACTTGGAAAACACACCTTGACATGACCCTGCCTAAACATGCCTCTAGACATTTCCCATCAACCAAATGCTAGTCTAGATGCGATGCCATGAAACTAAAAAGGGGTAGAGAAAAAATTAATGGATAATATTGGGAACATTTCATCTTTTACATTTGATCCCCCTCATGCATGTCTTTCCCATTCTCCTCCTCCAGTATCTCCACATCTTCATTTTTTCGTTGTTTGTCCTCAGTTAGTACCTTAAAGCAATTTTTTCGGGTGGCAATTAGGTATGGTTTTTGGGTTAGTTGGGATGGAGTGGGGGATACCTTCTCTTTTATTTGTTTATTCTTTGTGTGGGTGGTTCCTTTTCCCACTAAGTCAATGGAAGGGTTGCCCCTCTTTGCAATCTTTAGCAAAATGTACATATTCATGGAACTTGTTTCATTTGAACAAGAGTTCTTCGTAATCCAATTCTTGGAGGTAATACTAGTTGTTCAAATTCAACTATATTGCACCAGGTCATGATCCTTTCTCTACATCCACTTCTTCACATATTTTCTTGCATGCATACTCACTTGCCTTTGGTGTCACTTTACTGATGTATTTTTCATCATTGGTCCCTATTACCTAGAAATTTGAGTTGTCCCAAAAGATGTGTGGTGAATGCATGAGACAAATCCATACTAGTATCGCTTTGGGAACATCCTCTTTAGAGTTGAAATCTAGCTTCCAATGGTTCAAATACAACCTTTCGGGAGCATAAAATATGGACCATTTCTAAATATCATGTCATGATCTTCCTTTAACTGAAACAAAAAGACGATGTAACTATGATCACAAAGGAAAAAGGTCAATGTCCCTCGTTTTAAGGGAGCCCAGTGTTCTCTCAACCAAAATTTGATTACCTTGTTGTTTGTCCATTGCCCCATGACTTCCTAGATCAGTGCATTTTCTACAAAGTGGAGGCTTTTCTCCTGGGAGAGATTCAATTGTAATTCGAATTTCTGGAACCACTACTAACTTCGACCTAACAAATATCACTTTGCCAATTCGACCCTATTTCCCTTGATTCATTACCCTATTTCCCTTGCTTCATTGCCTAAACGACTAGGGTTGAAAATTTGCAACTTCACTCTCAGAGGCACTTATTCCTTCATTTGCAACCATGACAGTTGTTGCTTACTCGATATGATTTTGTGTGATCAGTTTCTCTTGTAACAATCACCTTAAGATTTTGGCATAGGTTAAGGTCCAAACGAAATGGACATTTGCCAGCTCCTGTCGCCGATCACCTCTGCCATTGAGTTCGTCTAAAAAATATTTTCCTTGCCTTAGCATAGCATGGTCTAAACAAGGTGAATCTAAGGAAAGCGTTCCTTTCCATCTTAATTGGGAAGGTCAATGTTGAACCTAACAAGGAGGGTTCTGAATAGGGAATTGAAATCTCAGTGTAAAACTAAAATTACTCCACAGTTAATCATTTTCTGAATAGGAGCTTGAAATCTCTATATATGGCACGGCTAATCATTTTGCCCCAGTCTAATATGGCTTTTTTGTTGAATAAATGATTTTTTTCTCAATTTTTTTTTAAAAGTAGTTTCCTTGATATTCAATTGAATCAAAGGAAACTTTCCAATACATATAGTGAAAAAACTTTCTAAGCCATTACAACAATATACTTATGTCATTTTTTAGGGGAATTGAACACAGGTGGCGAGGACAACAATCATTCCTCTCAACTATCCACGCTATACCCAATCGACAAAGGATCTTTTCCTCAATTGTATTAATAGTATATAAACTTCTATATATTGAATAGATCATTATACCAAAGGGTATACTTAAGAACCCTAAATCAGTGTTCCAAACTAAGACTGAACAAAAAACTTGGCAAGGTCGAAGAGTAAGAGTTTGGCTTGATCTTGGGAAAAAATCTGATAATACAAATATTGAAAAGAGAAAAACTTGGCAAGCCCGTAACAATGCATCTCCTATTGTCCCTCGTAAGTTGGATTAAGTGAGAAGATTTATTTGTTTAGGATTTTTTGTGTACCCATCCTCATTTTTGACTTGTAGTGTTATGATGATTATAGATGTGCAACATTCCGCAGTTGTGGCTTGAATCCTAGAACGTAGACAGATACGATGCCATTCTAGTTCTCCTTCTATGCCAGGTGTATTTGATCTACCCAAAGTTTGGATACTATAGTGTAATTTATTTGATGCTACGATGAAATTTGACCAAAATTGCATCGTTACATTACAAATGCAGGAACTTCTCATGTATTGAACAGTGAGATGAGTATTCTGTCAGTACATACATAATCATACTCATCTCACTGTTCAGTACATTTCAAAATAACTTTCTTGTATAGACAATTATTTGTCATTTGTGAATGACTTGCTAAGACCATGCTGGATAGAAATCTGAGTTTATAATAGATAATTAGTGCTTGTGCAACAGAGTTGAGGTTAGACCGTACCTGAGGATTAGATCGTCCTTCGATCAGCGTCAAGACAATAAATTTGCAGTGGTATCATGGATAAGAACGCTAATAACAACTCCCCTTATAATGATCTCAATAATATGAGATATTAGAGACAGGCTAACTTTTGAAGATTACATACCTATTTTGAAGCTTCTAGGAAAGCCAATAACTCATGTGCAATGATAAAATATTGTATTTATAGTTATAGCTAGATTGAATAATGGTTAGTATATTATGCTAAAGTTGCGACGAAGTGAGAAATAATTTGAGATGGTAATTCTAGAATTCTTTACATGGAATGCATTAAATGTCTATTCTTGTATGTTTTGAGGTGAAATCCCCTCTAGTCATTTTTGTATGGGTCCTCATATGGAGTCCTTGTTTTGAGGCTAAGGAAACATTGGAGTATGCTTCCATATTTTTTAGTAAATGTTGAAGTGAGAAGTGCTACAAGATAACAATCATGAACAACTCGAATGTTCTATAAGAGCTTCTCCTGCACTTTGCACTTTGAACTGTAATGCTCATTCAAGACATAAGGCAGTGTTTTTGAAACGTACATTAATCTGAGGTCTTTTATAAGAAGAAATGTATCCTTGCATAGGAAATGGTACCATAGTTTCGAAGCTTGATAAATTAACCTATTGTTCTAAATTGAACATTGTTGCAAATAAATACAAGACATAACTGAATTGCATCGAATCAATTAAGATCAATCGATTTAGAGTTTACCTCAACTTAAATGTGAATATATTAAGCATACTAACATCCTAGCTTGTTGCGAGTGAATCGCATGAACATCTATGGAACATTACAAGAGGCGGCGTGGCAAAGAGACCATTATTGAAGCTAGGTCAGACAAAGGAAGGGAAGGCCCCATTTACAACGACACTGCTTGCATTGTGGAAAACGACATGGCATATCAATGCGGAGAAATTTACCAGATGTGTATCAAATGATGATCGAGATTTGGGTGTCTACAACGTTATAAAAAGGTCTCGACTTTATCAGATAGCTACACATCTCGAAGTGTTCCTGTGTGCAGAGGTTATTTCTTGAATCATCCATCGAACTGACATTGAAAATAGGCTGATAAAAGATACTGAAGGGAAAACTATTGCATCGTTCTAGGCCTCAACTATACATGCATGCTATAAGCTTCCTACTGAAGAGATTCAACTCACAGATGAATGGATGTTGAAATGTCCTCTAGATTGCAGAGAAACAATTAAGAATTGGTGGGTTCCAAGTGTAAGTTTTAGATCAAGATCTGAAGATTATCCCACGAAAATGCTTAGAGCCCTTTACAACTATGTTGTAGTCCTTATGTGCAGTTTTTATGGAGAAGCAGACATTTCAACATTCAAAAACTCTTGGGTTTCCTTGCTACACACCATCAAAACTACAGTGTCACAGAGCACAAAGCATGTGCTAATGAATTACACAAAGAATTATGTTATATGGCAAAGAAAGTATATCCTTGTCTACAGGAATTCTAAGACATAACTGTTCGAATTTTGTCATTATCTGATTAGGTTAAGAAGAAGAACATCAAGCTGACAGGTGTGCGCATCGCCATTGATGATCTAAATAGGTGGTCTCAGGAACATCCAGATGCACTCCGATAAGTCCCAAGGCTGATCGAAGAGGAACATCAAATGAACTATACAACCATTGCAAGGGCCCAAAGCACTGGAATTAAGTTGGAGCAAGACATAGAATACTCGATTGACACTTGCAAGCGGCTTTACTTGTTGGCAGATAAATGGATTGAAAAATGCAGGTTGCCAAAAATCGAGGATTTGGGAAATCCAAGGCCAACAGAGCAAGTCTTTGCAGAATTAGAAGAGGCCATGAATGCTAGGGAAATCTCCATAAGCATAACTCAAAGAGTAACCTAAGAAACTTTTAAAGAAACATTTTGTTGAGCCAGCAAGAGAACATAATATGTTAATTTCTTACTTTGCTATTTTGAAAAGAGACATGAAGACTGTAATTCAGAAAACCACCGATTATTCAATTACATTAGAAAGTTTTTCTTTTAGGAGAATTGAAATGATCTCCTCTTATCATAAGATTTGGACTGCCTATCTATAAAATCAAGGCTAGGGAGGAGAATAAAGCTCCAATTTTGTATTGTATAAAGTATTGCGCTAATGTATTATTAAGATGATTAGCTATATACCCAAGAGCACTCGACAAAAAAGGTTGTTACTGTTTTTAATTTTGGAGAACTACGTACTGAAATTTTAATGAAAAGAAGAGCTCGAGGCCAATTTTGTAGGGGAAGTGAGTTAGTGTTGTGTGATGTACTCGTTGATTTGTTTCTAGTTTGTGTTTTGCTATCTTCACTACTGTAAAGTTATATTATCCATATGACAAAATATTTCTTTGTGAGTTTCCATGGCATTATTTAGACTTGGACCTACTAATTCTACAAGAAGTGTCGTTCCGCATGAAAAAACATTCTTATTGTAGTAGTTGATTATTTTGCCTTGTATTTACTAACATAAATACATGATTATTTTTGTAGGTTTTTGTCTTGCTGCAGAAGCTGGATAAAAATCACAACTTTGAGTAAGATGGTCATAGTACAGGTTTTTATTTTCTCTAAACAATTGATTTTTTTATTATTTATTTATTTATTAAATAGATAACACGGTCTGATTAGTGATGCAGTGTATTACTTGAACTAAATATATCACTACTTAATTATTTTAGGAGGATTCAAATTATAGAGTTAAGGAAAACAATGGACGCAATTACTTTTATTGTTTGGTCAGTGAATGCAATGGTCTACGACGTACCAAGTGTTCTACATTTAATCATCATAGAAAATAAGTATAATTTCGGGGAACCATAACATTGCATGTTGGCACGCCACGTGGCTTTGGGTACAAGCTTAGATCTGAATCCAATTTGAAAATAAATCGTTATCGAAAAAATTACGACAGTGAATATTGTTATAAGAAGAATAGAAAGACTGTTGAGACCACTGCCATTCGAAAAAATGTTTAAAACGCGGTACACTGTTTTTTTAATGAAATTTTATTTTCACGTATTTTCATTAAATTATGGTTTACAGATGTATGCATTTTGTTTTCATGTTACAGGGGGTGAAGTGTGCGCAAGAGTTGAGTGCAAATGCTTTGGAACTTGTGAGAAGACGCGTTTATGAATATGACGTTCAATAAAAGGAAAAAAAAATCTGCATTAAAAAAAATGTTCACAAGAAAATCATTAAGGACAAATATTGAAGTATACTATGTAAAATGTTTAATGAGTTACCACCCGTAAAAGCTATTTAAATTTGTATTTTTTTTTGTTGAATACGAATTCAATACATCGTATTTAATAAAATCACTTATTTTTTAGCATGTTTTTCTTGCAACAAAATTTTTTGTCTACCTCCTCCTGAGGTAAAGATGATAATACCTTATCTATTGAAGAGTCACCCAGTGTACATTTTATAAGATACCACATGTTTTGTTATATAATTCTACATAATACTAAATAAAATTCCTTTTTATTGACATATTTTTTGACAATGAATGTATTTATTTGAATATATGCAGGGAAATATTGTATCTATTGGTGATCCATCTTCATCAGATATCGAGGAAAGAGTGGATGGTGTTAAATATGGGGAAGGAATGAGTCAAATTCCTATTGTTGGGGAAAATGTTGAAACTTCTTTTAATTCACCAAAGTTTGATACTTCTGCTGATCAAATTTCAAATCCAATATATGACAAAACATCAGACGTTGAAGAAAATCAGATATTTGATAGTATTGACACAATTCATTGTTTTGAGCAAAGTTCAAAGACTTGATATGATAAGACACCAAACACCATCGCTGAATAAAACGAGAAATTTTATACTAATGACACTATTCAATGTTTCCTATGGGTAATGCTCTTGGCTAATATTTAATATGACACAAGATAGTGTTTCCTTAGGTCCACCAACTTTTGATAGGACTCCCATGGTATTAGAAAACCCATTCGATTTTTCAGTGAAATTGTAGCCATCTTGTTATAAATTTGGTGAAGATCCAAGAAAAATTGTCCTTGATGGGAAAGAGACAACTTTGTTTATTGAAAACAATTGCAGTGATGGAGATGATATAACTATGGTAAGTCGTGGGGAGGTAGAAAATGTAGTAAATGAGAGTGATATTAGAGAATCCTGTATATTGGAAAAAATAAATTTGTGCACAAATACACGCAGTAGGGGTCGCAAAATGACCTTTCTCACTTTAGATGGAGAAAATGGTGGTAAATCTAATTATCGTCACCTATCATTTTATCCACAATCTATTGCCCAAACAAAAAGGACATGCACATGTACTATAAAGAAAAATAGGTGTGAATTCTTCTTGCCGATACTTTATAATATTTATCGAGTTTTTCATATTTAAATATATTGTTTTTTGTTATGGATTATAATATCTATACTATGTTTAAAATGAAGTTATTTTTTTTGTATTGAAGTATTTTTTATGTTTCTTTGACATGTAACACTTGCAACGACAAGTAACAAAAGAGGGGGCAAGATGCATATACAACACAAGGTTCAGTTCAGTGATGGAATTTTTGAGCTTTTGGATAAGGAAGCTCATATCTACTTGTGTTTATTGAAGGACATGATGCTCATATCAATACACAAGTAGATATGAACTCCAAAAGCTCAAAAATTTCATCACTGTACTAAATCTTGTGTTGTATATGCATCTTGTCCTCCCTTTTGTTACCTGTCGTTGCAAGTGTACTCTGTCAAAAAAACATAAAAAATACTTGAATACAAAAAAAACATAAAAACAATANTACATCAACAAAAAAAATATATTTAAATGTAAAAAACTTGATAGATATTATTAAGTATCGACAAGAGTTCACACCTATTTTTTTTTATAGTGCATGTGCATGTCTTTTTTGTTTGAGAAATAGATTGTGAATAGAATGATGGGTGACGATAATTGGATTTTCCACCCTTCGCTCCATTTGGGGTGAGAAAGGTTCTTTTGCGACCCATGCTGCGTGTATTTGTGCGCAAATATGTTTTTTTCAGCATAGAAGATTCTCTAATATCACTCTCATTTACCACATTTTTGACTTCTCCATGACCTACCATAGTTATATCCTCTTCATTACTTCCATCGTCTTCAATAAACACAATTGTTTTTTTTCTATTAAGGATAGTTTTTCTTGGATCTTCACCACATTTATAAGAAGATGGTTGCAAATTCACTAAAAAATTAAATGGGTCATCTAATCCCATGCGAGTCCTATCAAAAGTTGGTTGGCCTAAGAGAACATTATCTGGTGTCATATCAAATATCGGTCAAGAGCATTGCCCATATGAAACATTGAATAGTTTCATTAGTATGAAATTTCTCGTTTTCTTCAGCGATGGTGTTTGGTGTCTTATCATACAAAGCTTTTGAACTAATATTATCAAATATCTAATTTTCTTCAACAACATCTGGTGTCTTGTCATATAATGGGTTTGAAATTTAGTCAGTAGAAGTATCAAACTTTGGTGAATTAAAAAGAGTTTCAACATTTTCCTCAAAAATATGAATTTGACTCATTTCTTCTCCATCTTTAACATCTTCATCCACTCTTTCCTCGATATTTGATGAAGATGGATCACCAATAGATACAATATTTTTCTGCATATATTCAAATAAATACATCCATTGTCAAAAAAGATGTCAATAAAAGAGGTTTTCATTTAATATTTTGTAAAATTATGTAACAAAACATGTGGTATCTTACAAAACGTACACTGGGTAACTATTCAATAGACAATGTATTATCCTCTTTACATTGGGAGGATGTAGACAAATTTTTCTATTGCAAGAAAAACATGTTAAAAAATAAATGATTTTATTAAATACCATGTAGTATTGAATTCGTATCCAACAAAAAAAATACAAATTTGAAAATCTCTTGCGGGTGGTGACTCGTTAAACATTTTACGTAGCATACTCCAATTTTTGTCCTTAATGATTTTTTTGCAAACATTTTTTTTAATGCATATTTTTTTCTTTTGATTGAGCGTCGTATTCATAAACGCGTCTTTTCAAACGTTCCAAAGCATTTGCACTCAAATATTGAGCACACTTCACTACTTGTAACATGAAAACAAAATGCACACTTCAGTAAAACATAATTTAATGAAAATACCTGAAAATAAAATTTCATTAAAAAAAACAACATACCGCATTTTGAACCTCTTTTCGAATGGCAGTGGTTTCAACAGCCTTTCTATTCTTCTTATAACGATATTAGTGTCGTAATTTTTTCGGTAACGATCTATTTTCAAATTGGATTCAGATCTAAGATTGTACCGAAAACCACGTGGCGTGTCAACATGCAATGGTATGGATCCCCAAGAATGTACTTATTTTCTATATTGATTAAATGTAGAACACTTGGTACGTCGTAGACCATTGCATTCACTGACCAAACAATAAAAGTAGTTGCCCATTGTTTTCCTTAAGAACTCTATAATTTGAATTCTCCTGAAATAGTTACGTAGTGATATATTTAATTCATGTGATACACTGCATCACTAATTAGACCATGTTATCTATCTAGTAAATAAATAAATAATCAAAACATCAATTGTTTAGAGAAAATAAAACCTTGTACTATGACCATCTTATTTAAAGTTGTGATTTTTATACAGCTTCTGCAACAAGACAAAAACATACAAAAATAATCATGTATTTATTTTAGTAAATACAAGGCAAAATAATCAACTACTACAATAAGAATGTTTTTTCATGCGGAATAACATCCCATGTAGAATTAGTAGGTCTAAGTCTAAGTAAATCCATGGAAACTCACAAAAAAATATTGTCATATGGATAATATAACTTTACAATAGTGAAGATGACAAAACACAAACTATAAACAGTTCAACGAGTACATCACACAACGCTAAGTTACTTCCCCTACAAAAATGACCACGAGCTCTTTTTTTCATTAAAATTTCAGTACGTAGTTCTCCAAAATTACAAAAGGTAAGAGCCATTTTTGTCGAGTGCTCTTGGGTATATATCTAATCATCTTAATAATACATTAGCGCAATACTATAATGATCCTAAGCCATTATGCAATGATCATCACTGTTTTGGGTGTCTTTTTAAATTTTTTTCTGAGTGAGGTATTTCATCAAACACTTTGCTGATCTACCTTTTAGATGTGTGTATGCAGCAAATAACAGAAAGAGATAACCATGAAACATATCTCAACCATATGCAATAAGATGGACAAGCCAAAACATCTCAATTTTTCTTTATTCATAAAATAGATAAACCTGCTACAATGAAGATGTCGATCTGGAATGCTCAACAGATGGTCAAGAAGATAGACAATAGATAAGAGATACTACAAAATGCTCCCGCTAATACAAAAGATGCGTTCAAAGGTTGAATAAGAAATGAAGATCAATACAAGCATATTTGAATGCCAAACTCTCCAGCTGAAGAATGCCACATTCTAATAGAAGACTGAAACCCTCAATAACTCTGCCCTTCTGCCAAAAGTGTCCAATCACCCTAATAAATATGTCAACTGATAGATCGAGTGATGGTAAGAACAACCCAGGTGATTGAATCTCCAAGATCCTTATCAATTTCTGTAGATCTGAAATCCCCCACTGAATGGTGCGCCCCACTGGATGACTGAAACCATAGATAATTCGACTCTGCTAAAGGAGGCCTCCAAATGCTATGAAACTCTCCAGAAATATAGATCGGGACAGTGCAAGTCACTAGGTAAAGTCTCAGGGTTAGATTTGAAGTGTAACCCCTCCAAACGGACTAGATCTGGATCTGGATCTCAAAAATGCCCTCTTTCTCTTCAATTCGCCCCACTGCTCAAGAAATAATCTGAGCCATAAAATTGTCTTAGAAAGCACTAGATCTGATGTCCAAGGCCCTGAAATGAAAACCCAAGTGATAAAATCCTCAATGGCCCTGCCAATATCCTACAACGAATCTGTCTCCAAAGATGGTGCGCCCCTCTTGCTGGAATCCCTCGACTGGTGCGCCCTCTCTCTATCTGCACATATGAAATTGATGTAGAATCCTCCTGGAACTGAGTAGATCTGGAACTAGAATGGTGTGGGAGAGTATTGTATCTCCGAGACCAAGCTTGAGAAAATATAGGTGGAATCTTTCACGATCGAATCGTTTTCTGGGGTTTGTTATGTCAAAACCCTCAAAACCCCCAATATTGGGCTCACTAGCTAGAAGCCAAAAATCAAAATAAGATCATACATGAATGAACGAGAAGAGGCCCTTGCCTTTCCTTTATACTTTTTGGCTCACCTTGTTTCTTCAAAGTGACTTTCATTTTATTAATATTTAATTAATTAATTAAATCACTTTAATTAATTAATTAACCTTTTTGCCTTTGAAAAACTCCTTATCTCTCCTTGTGGCTTCCGTGGCCACTGAAAGTCACTTCTAGCCATCCCATCCTGTAGTGTTGCTCCTCCCGATTCCAATGATCTATTACACTGAGAGGTTTCTCCAAGTAATGTGTCCAAAATGACCTCTTCAGTGAATTACATTGACTTATAGCTTAAAATAGTCAAAATCATGGAAATCGTCGGAATGCAACGAAACTAAAACCAACTTGTGCGGAATGGTTCATAATGATCGAATATGATCATCAATCCAAGATGGACCCCACAATGCCTCTCAAATATCCCTGTACTCGCTCTAGCACCCATCTGGCTACTCTGGTTATCATAAATCTCTGCCTTGTGATGATATCCCAAAGTGGGGACATTAAAATTACTTTATACAATACATTCCAAAATTGGAAATATATACTCCTCCCTGGTCTTGATTTTGTAGATAGGCAGTCCAAATCTTATGATAAGAGGAGATCATTTCAATTCTCCTAAAAGGAAAACTTTCTAATGTAATTGAATAATCGGTTGTTTTCTGAATTACAGTCTTCATGTCTCTTTTCAAAGTAGTAAAGTAAGAAATTAACATATGATGTTCTCTTGTTGGCTCAACAATATGTTCTTTTAAAGTTCCTTGGGTTACTCTTTGAGTTATGCTTATGGAAATTTCCCTAGCATTCATGGCTTCTTCTAATTCTGCAAAGACTTGCTCTGTTGGCCTTGGATTTCCCAAATCCCCGATTTTGGGCAACCTGCATTTTTCAACCAATTTATCTATCAACAATTAAAGCTACTTGCAGGTGCCAATGGAGTATTCTATGTCTTGCTCCAACTTAATTCCAGATCTTTGGGCCCTTGCAATGGCTGTATAGTTCATTCGATGTTCTTCTTCGATCATCCTTGGGAGTTCTGCGGGTGCATCTGGATGTTCTTGAGGCCACCTATTTAAATCATCAATGACGATGTGTACTCCTATCAGCTCGATGTTCTTCTTCTTAACTTGATCAGATAATGACAAAATTTGAGCAACTATGTCTTGGAATTCTTGTAGACAAAGATATACTTTCTTTGCCATATCACATAATTCTTTGTGTAATTCATTAGCACATGCTTTGTGCTCTCTGACACTGTTTCTTTCCCATTTATAACATCTATTTTCTTCCTCCAGGGTCGCGTTTCGAGCCTTGTATTTTCCTATTTCTTTGGTATAGTCTCTGATATTTTTCTCCGTGGCCATTGTAAATGCTACACTAGCGGAGGCCATAGCCATATGATCTTCGCTAGTGTCTGGGACTATTGTTCTTTCTGTGGTTTTTGTAACTGGTTAAACACCTGAAATGGTAAATGTTCTTACAGTTCGTTGTACAATCTTGCCCTAGGCCCTGTCAAATATGAAAGAGTCTAGGTCTGCCACTCTGTTAGGTTTGAAGAATGTTAACCCCTCCAACCCTAGTTCTCCCATAGGGAAATGGCCTCCAGTCAATGGTCTGCTAGAAGTCTCAGTTAGGTCGGTATCAATGGGATTAGTGTCATCAATTTCCTCTTGTGCTTTTTTATTCTCCTCTTTTTTTTTCTCTCTTCTTTTTCTTGTTTGAGCTTTGCTTCTTGTTTTGCTCTTGTTCCTCTTTTCTATTCCTCTTTTTCTCCTCTTCTGCTATTGCAATTTCTTCTGCTGCTTTTTCCTTATGCCGAAGTGCTTCAGCCTCCTTCTCCAACCTTTATTTTTCAGTTGTTGCTTTAGCTGCAACTTCTTCTTTAGATTTCTTATGACGCAGTGCTTCCAGCTCCTTCTCCAACCTTTCTTTTTTTGCTACTGCTTTAGCTACAACTTTTTCTTCAGCTTTCTTTTTCCGAAGTGCTTCATGATCCTTCTCCAATCTTTCTTTTTCTGTTGTTTCTTTAACTGCACCTTCTTCTTCATCTTTTTTCTTGGCTTTTTCTTATTTAACTTCATTTTCTTGCTCGACTTTTGAGTTTTCTTTAGTCGTAGAGCTGCCTCCCCTTCTTAAGATAACCTCATCATAATTATGTACCTTTTTGTATATATCCTCATCTCTCCATGTTTTAGATTCATAAGGCTACTTATGCTTGCAAAGTTTACAGTGTTGGCTGACAACCTTCCGGGGATCATATCTATGAAATATTCCTACCCCAAAATGGAATGTTGCCAAAGCCTCTGCCTCAGCATGTGCCTCCTTTGAGTTCTTGAAACTGTAGGATCCCACATAGAATGGTAGTGGTGGCCACAACAGTTTTTTATATTTGGAAATGGATGTCCCAACTCCATGTACAAGGGTGTGGTATGCTACCTCCTACAACACCAGTTTGTCAGGCACAAATTTGAGAAGTACATGTGGAGGTTTGGTTGATCCGTAGATCTTGATATAAGTCCCATTCTCAAAGACAAACCAATCGTCGATTTCACTGATAGCTTCCATTGCTTTCTCTGACATGCATGGTGCTCGGACACAGAATAACAATTGGAACAACGAAATTAAGAAGTGGTTGCAAATCTTTTGATAGTGCACTCGATATTTATGCCTCCACAAGTCCTGACAATAGACATGAATAGGGAGGTCACTCTTTTTCCATCTCTAACCCATTCTTGGGTAAGCATGTGCTTGACAGACCATATCCAACATGTAGGATGACATGTGGAAATGCATATGCTTCCCCGACACTGCATGTTTTATTACTGATAGTCGCCTAGTTAAATATATGACTAGTAGTTGTGATCGTGTATAGCAAGGGAGCCCAAGATTCCTTGAATGTTGAAATGTCTGCTTCTCCATAAAGTTTGCACATAAGGGCTACAAAATATCTGTAAGGGGCTTTGAATATTTTCGTGGGATAATCTTCGGATCTTGATTTAAAACTTACACTTGGAACCCACCAATTCTTAATTGTTTCTCTGCAATTTAGAGGACATTTCAACATCCATTCATTTGTGAGTTGAATATCTTCAGTAGGAAGCTTATAGCATGCATGTATAGTTGAGGCCTAGAACGATGCAAAAGCTTTCCCTTTAGTATCTTTTATCAGTCTATTGTCAATGTCAGTTCGATGGATGATCCAAGAAATAGTCACTGCACACGGAAACACTTCGGGATGTGCAGCTATCTGATAAAGTCGAGATCTTTTTAGAGCGTGGTAGATTCAAATCTCGATCATCATTTGATATCTCAGGATAAGAATCTTGATGAAACATCTGGTAAATTTCTTCCCATTGATATGCAATGTTGTTTTCCACAATGCAAGCAGTGTTGTTGTAAATGGGGCCTTCCCCTCCTTTGTCTGACCTAGCTTCAATAATGGTCTCTTTGCCACGCCTTCTCTTGTAATGTTCCATAGATGTTCTTGCGATTCACTCGCAACAAGCTAGGATGTTAGTATGCTTAATATATTCACATTTAAGTTGAGGTAAACTCTAAATCTATTGATCTTAATTGATTCGGTGCAATTCAGTTATGCCTTGTATTTATTTGCAACAATGTCCATGTTAGAACAATAGACTATTTTATTGAGCTTCGAAACTGTGGTACCATTTCCCATGCAAGGATACATTTCTTCTTGTAGAATACCTCATATTAATGTGCGTTTCAAAAATTGTGCCTTACATCTTGAATGAGCATTACAGTTCAAAGTGCAGGAGAAGCTCTTATAGAACATTCAAGTTGTTCATGATTGTTATCTTGTAGCACTTCTCACTTCAACATTTACTAGAAAATATGTAAGCATACTTCAATGTTTCCTTAGCCTCAAAACAAGGACTCCATATGAGGACCCATACAAAAAGGATTAGAGGGGATTTCACCTCAAAACATACAAGAATAAACATTTAGTGCATTCCATGTAAAACATTCTAGATTCACCGTCTCAAATTATTCCTCACTATGTCGCAACTTTATCATAATATACTAGCCATGATTCAATCTAGCTATAACTATAAATACAACATTTTATCATTGCACATGAGTTATTGGCTTTCCTAGAAGCTTCAAAATAGGTATGTAATCTTCAAAAATTAGCCTGTCTCTAATATCTCATATTATTGAGATCATTATAAGGGGAGTTGTTATTAGCTTTCTTATCCATGATACCACTGCAAATTTATTGTCTTGGAGTTGATCGAAGGACGATATAATCCTTGGGTAAGGCCTAACCTCAAGTCTATTGCACAAGCACTAATTATCTATTATAAACTCAGATTTCTATTGGTCACTCTAGGGTTATTCACAGAGCCTGAGACGTAGCTTACGAGCCAGAGTTGACAGTAGGTAGCCAGGGATGCAGTATTTACCATGCATCATGCTTCTAGAGGGCATGGGAACTACAAGTCAATACCCCATTGAGTTATTGCCACTAGATGAGAGGGGACAAATGTTGTGGACTACCGAGGAGATTGTGGGTGTCCGGGAGAGGAGACCGCGGAGCAGAATGGTCAGGGAGTACCGCATCAAGTGGAGAGATTGGTCGGCAAAGGATGCCATGTGGGAGAGAGAGCACATTTTTCAATCTCAGGGAGGGACGACTGTCATGTCCCCTCCTCCTTTGAACCACATCATTGGAGGGATGTATTGGCTTAAGGGGGATCCCCATAGGCCATATTTCCCAAGGATAAGTGAGTCGAGGGGTCCCAAGGGCCTTCATGGAGCAATGGCTTGCTCTTAGAGGTATCTTTGGGGCTTAAGTGAAGGAAAACAACCTAACTTAAGGAGCAAGTAAACCACAAAGGAGGACGTCAAGTTTATTCAAGCTCATTGTGCATTTATTTAATGATATCATTAAATTTATGTCCATTCTGTTTCCAAACAAGATAAGTCAACCAATCTTTGAGTATGCCAAATAGAAAAGTCAGGCAATCTTAGGGTAAGTGGTCGGGTAAGTGGGTATGTCATAGGATCTTTGTATGCAGTGAATTTTGGCAATATTTGGTTCCCACTGCCACATCCATCATCATTTATTTTAATATTGTAATTTTATATATTTGCAATGCAATTGAGTTCCACTACCATGATACAGAGAGAAAAGTACACACACAACCATCATCATTCATCATCATTGATTTTAACATTGTAATTTTATATATTTGCAATGCAATTGAGTTCCATGATCATGATACAGAGAGAAAAGTACACACACAACCATCATCATTTCTTTTAACGTTGTAATTTTATATATTTGCAATTTAATTGAGTTCCACGACCATGATACAGAGAGAAAAGTACACACAGATTCATCACCGGTTTACTAGTTCCTTCGTTCGCTGGTTTACTAGTTTGCTGCCTGGTTTACTAGTTCATTCGCTGCTGATTTTTCTGCAAGGATGGGGGGAGGTTGAAATGTTTCCGCTGCAATTGAGATCCACCATTATTCATTGTGTTTAATGTTTACTATTTGCAAGGAAGTTTCATTACTAGTCACTAATTAGTGTTTGCAAATAAGTTTCTAAATGCTTTGAAATATAGTGACTAACATTCTATTTACTTCATAATAGCTACTAACTTTCTAACTACTTCATATTTGTTTCATATCTTCATATTACTCATTAAATTTTTGTTTACTAAATATTTGTTTCCTATTTACTGTTTGTAAAATAAAAATTTTAAAATCAATGCAAATTGTTGGAACGTAACAATGCCTTTATCATATCCGCTTCTCATCGTAGAAGTTGGGACGCTATTGGGTGGGAATTGAATGACATTTTCTTCCTTAGGGTTGTCCCCTTGAATTCCGAACATATATGTATATAGGTCAGACACTATAGAAGCGTCAAGTTTCATCCCGGTTTGAACAAATGCAAAGCACATTCAGAGAATTAATAGTACACTGATAATCATTTATGTAAACAATACATGCACTGAACATAAAAGACTTGTCAGCTTTTATAGTATTTGTTGATTCCAAGAGATAGACATGTACAAAAAAAATGAGAAGCAAACTAAAACTTTTCTTTTATGCATATTTGTTTCTTCTCTGATGTAAAGCAAATTTAGGTGGTTGTTGACAAACTAAGATTTTCATATGGTGTTCAATTGTTTCTTCAACTCACCTTCAGAAATGGTTGGAGATAAGAGTTGTAACTTGTGAACTTACTCATCGTATGCCACTATCTTGCCTACACCAGTATGGATAGGTACCTCATCTCCAACTTGAAAATTCACAAGAACCAACGTAACAACATCAATCTCCCCTATCCTGTAAGCTCTTTCAGATATACACATTCGAAGTAAGTCCCTCCTAACAATTCAGCGGGGGTAGGTCAAGTAGCTTGCTATTTCCCACTGCACTCGTTCCTCCCTTACCGGTGAACACATATCATATATTCCTTTATAAACACATGCCCTCACCTGAACAACTCACAGGGATTAGGCAGGAACACACTAGAACATGACCTCTGGAAAACACCCAAGGTAGGCGGTGTGCGTGAAACTCATCACCCAAGATGTTACTGGTGAAGAGGCGGCCCAAGCTCTGGTGCTTATGCCTTTAAAACCATGAAGATTTTTAATACTTGCATTTGTGTAAGATATTTCAAAAGGAATGGTTACGATGACATACATTTTAACAACAATGTCACAAGAGAAAGAAAACCTTAAGAAGACATGAAACAAGCAAACAAAATGGGATGATGACTTCCTTACCTTTCATCGAGGGGGAGACAAATTCAACAAAAGATGCAACTAAACCTGGATGGAGGAAGAGAATCTATTCCATTCCATGTTGGGAAAACTATATATTGGATAGACTGGAAGATCAATCCATGGACTATAAAAAATCTCTGCACAATTGAAATTAAGGAAACATAGTGCGGATTGAAGACATGATAGACTTAAAAAATCTCAACAGAATTGAGAATTTTGATACACATTTATAGGGGTGCATACAAACACTTTAGGAAAATTAATTTGTTACAAGAATTCATACAATGATCATTCGCATATGCCTTTTAAAAAAAACCAGTTTCGTGTACATTTTTGCAGGGACCTGCATATGGAAGCCAAAATTGCAAAGTAGAATCGCCATATTAACAGTTTCTCTGCTTGTTTGAAGTTACATACATGCAGTTATAATTTAAACAGGAGAACTAAAATAACAGTTGTAGATTACAGGGGGAAGATACCGAAAGACATTTTTTCATAGATGTAGAGGATATCTTTAGAAGCGCCCTCACCCAGACACCTTGTAACAATTGCAATTGTTTCTGCAACAACTTAAATCCATCCTCATGACTTGCCTAGACCTAGAAAGTCACGTGGTTTCCTAGACCTGGCATGCTAGGATAGACTATTGAATTTGAGTATTGATTTGCAAGTGCATGCATGGTCTAGACCTGCATCTTAAGGGCCACGATGCAATCTACCACTTCTGTTAAGAAAACAGTTGTGAGCTAGTTCTTCCCATAGATAGTTCGACATCGTGCATTACATTGGCGAGTCATGACATAGGTCAGCATGGTTGTTCGTTTACCAAAAGGTTATGTAACCCTCTCAATGGCCCTTGGTGGTGGTGCTTGCTAAACTACTTAAACTTCTAAATCAATCGCTGCTAACTCTACATCTCGACCACGAAGGTCATAATCCTTCCAGTTTATTTCGTTGCTAATGTAAATGCTATTGAGTGGCCATGAGCACCAAGGTATGGCTAATGTAAATGCTATTGAGTGGCCATGAGCACCAAGGTATGGCTAATGTAATACATCGTAAAATAATGTAATGGGATATTTGGTTGTAGTGGAGATTTCTCCTCGATGACGATGTCTCTACTATAAACTTGGTGTCTCTCTTTTATTAGTGACGTGTTTTTTATTTATCTTGATTGCTAACATGACATCATAGTCTTATTTTAATATGAATATGTTAGAGCAAGTATGGTTGCCTACGCATGCTAGTTTTGTGTAATCAATGTAAGCAAACAACTAAGTATTTTTTGCAAGTTTGAAATTAACTTTAGAGACACATGATTTTTCTCGAGGTCTCACACTTTGAGGTTAGGTATTTTAGTTTTTTCATAGCGTGTTTCATTACATAATGTAATATATTGAATGAATATGGGGTTTCAGCTTCCATGAGACAAGTACATTGGAAGTAACAAGCCACCATCCTTACACCTAGCAAGATGATGGAATTGCTAAGAGAAGCCACAAGGAAAGAAGACCAAACACTAAATGAAACGCAACACAAACACCATGTAGAATGCGAAGAGGAAGATGGAGGTAAATAACGTGATTGAGGCAATGAAACCACAAGGGAGAACTTGGTAAAATGACAACAAAATTGTCAATAAGGAGAGGCCTTGGTCACCAATTAACTGTTTTGAGATGACTTGCAAGCCAAAATTAGCAAGTCCCACACGAGGAAAAAGTGAGGAGACCGAACGAATTTGGGGTTTCCCACTTCCATGAGAAGAGTCACATGGATTTTTTACAGGTCAACATCTGTACAACTACCAAAAACATGGGGTTTCCAAGACAATCCACAAGGCAAGAAGACCAAACACTAAACAAACTCCCCTGTCTAAGGAAACAAACTTACCTAAGAATCTTAGAGTAAAATTATAATGGCCACAAGTGAATTCACATTCAAATATTCAAGAGCTAAGTTGATCATTCATGCTCAAATTGAAATTGAAGATAAAAATTATGTGATTCTCATTCATATTCATATAGGAAAAATTATGTGATCTAAATATTTGTGTGTGAGGTCCCCCAATTATACATGCTACTACAATGCCTACCTTTCGAAAAAAAAAAAGGGATAGGAAAAAATAGATCTTTCACAAGCCTTACTATTACCTTCTTTACATACAATTGTTGCATCAAGTATGAGAGAATATGTGCCCGACCACCTAGATGTAGGTGTATCATCACGTAGAAGTTGTACATGCAAAAAACTAAAAGACGGTTACAAACAATTTAAAGTTATGTTTACCAAAAATTTGTCAATTGCAAAAATAAATACACAATCAATAAAATTATAAAAACTATGTTGTACTAACCTCATCCAAGAAACTAACCCAAATAGGATCCTTTATCCGACCATGACAAGTATGCCTATAATGAGAGCATCAATGCGGAACAACTGCATTGGAACAAGAATGACCAATTTGGCAAGATTTCATGCATGCTCTAAAATCAGGCCTAAAGGCCCTACACATGGTGGTCTAGCATCATTAGATGATCATGGCTCTCTACGTGAAGTTGCCACAGATGCGCTATGTTGAACTAGATTGTGCGTCAAGGACGATATCACAATACTAGTGGCCCAAACACTGTCTTGAAGTTGAGGTGGGTGGATGGGGGGCGCTATCCATACATGTAGGAGTAGGTGGCCCTCTCAATATGTTACTTATGGTCATTGCTTGATCCTACGCAGAGCCAACACCACCTCCCTGGAATACACCAATGTCAAAATAATTGACATGGAGACCCAAAATAAACTCGGCCCACAATTTATGAAGAAAATACAAGGGAACATCCCTGTTATTGCAGGGAGGTTTATCAAATACCATAAACCAACGACCCATCTAGTGGTCTTTCCGTGGCTGGAAATGTGTACCAGTCCATGCAAAGATGCCTCTTTCTTGGATCAAGGGCTTGGTTGGTTCTAGGCTTAATAAACAATTGAACAGTCATCTCTTTGGTTATATGCAATTTTTTCACATGTCCCTTAGTAATGTTAGGTGAGTATTACTCTCTCATCCTAGCCCTATATTCAGATATATGAAATAATTGGCCGCGGGCATGACCAATGGAAGCAACAATGTTGTCAAGTGAAGTGACTAATGAAATATGGGATGACTCTCCAATG
>SNQJ01S0009907.1:43534-53762 GCA_010110895.2 Picea sitchensis | reverse complement strand
GTAAGTTGAAGAAACAATTGAACACCATATGAAAATCTTAGTTTGTCAACAACCACCTAAATCTGCTTTACATCAGAGAAGAAACAAATATGCATAAAAGAAAAGTTTTAGTTTGCTTCTCATTTTTTTTGTACATATCTATCACTTGGAATCGACAAATACTATAAAAGATGACAAGTCTTTTATGTTCAGTGCATGTATTATTTACATAAATGATTATCAGTGTACTATTAATTCGAATGTGCTTTGCATTTGTTCAAACCGGGATGAAACTTGACGCTTCTATTACTCTGTCTTAAAATGTACAACATTTCCTGCATTATCTCAAGTGTCTGACCTATATACATATATGTTTGGAATTCAAGGGGATGACCCCGAGGAAGAAAATGACATTCCATTCCCACCCAATAACGTCCCAACTTCTACGCTGAGAAGCGGATATGGTAAAGGCATTGTTACTTTCCAACAATTTGGATTGATTTTAAAATTTTTATTTTACAAACAGTAAATAGGAAACAAATATTTAGTAAACAAAAATTTAATAAGTAATATGAAGATATGAAACAAATATGAAGTAGTTAGAAAGTTAGTAGCTATTATGAAGTAAATAGAATGTTAGTCGCTATTTTTCAAAGCATTTAGAAACTTATTTGCAAACACTAATTAGTGACTACTAATGAAACTTCCTTGCAAATAGTAAACATTAAACACAATGAATAATGGTGGAACTCAATTCAGTGGAAACATTTCAACCTCCCCCCATCCTTGCAGAAAAATAAGCAACGAATGAACTAGTAAACCAGGCAGCAAACTAGTAAACCAGGCAACGAAGGAACTAGTAAACCGGTGATGAATATGTGTGTACTTTTCTCTCTGTATCATGGTCGTGGAACTCAATTAAATTGCAAATATATAAAATTACAATGTTAAAAGAAATGATGATAGTTGTGTGTGTACTTTTCTCTCTGTATCATGATCATGGAACTCAATTGCATTGCAAATATATAAAATTACAATGTTAAAATCAATAATGATGAATGGTGATGGTTGTGTGTGTACTTTTCTCTCTGTATCATGGTCGTGGAACTCAATTGTATTGCAAATATATAAAATTATAATATTAAAATAAATGATGATGGATGTGGCAGTGGGCACCAAATATTGCCAAAATTCACTACATACAAAGATCCTATGACATACCGACTTACCCGACCACTTACCCTAAGATTGCCTGACTTTTCTATTTGGCATACCCGAAGATTGGTTGACTTATCTTGTTTGGAAACAGAATGGACATAAATTTAATGATATCATTAAATAAATGCACAATGAGCTTGAATAAACTTAGGTTATATCTAGGATTTAACGTAGGGTATAGAAGATTTTTAAAAGTACATTCTATCAAGTTCTAAATTTATTAACCCCAAAAAGAGCGTCAATGAAGATAATGTAGAGAATTTAACTTAAGGTATAGAATATTTCCAAAAGTACATTCTGTCAGGTTCTATTTATTTACCTCAAAAAGATCCTCAATGAAAATAATGTAGGGGATTTAACTTAGGGTATAGAAGATTTCGAAAAATACATTATATCACGTTCTATTTATTGAAGATAATGAAGATATAATCTGCCTCTGCTCCTAACTTAGGACATATGTAAACATAAGCAAAAAGACCTGAGCAATAAGAAATCCATCTTATGAGTCAATAGAATCTTTAATAAAATCAATTAAAATATTATTAGAAAATAACTATTTTACTTTTCCTACTTACAACTTTGAGGAGAACAGAAAATATGTTTAGTCGAAGAACGAGAACAATGGCAATGATAACTATAAAAAGTACCATAATTATTCATCTTTTTCTTGGCCTTATGTAGGGACTAAATGTAATGATAACGAGAACGATGGCAATGATAATGAGAATGAGTGCCATAATTATTCATCTTTTTCTTGTATGTTACACACTTTAAGATGTTTTATGTCATGTCTTATATACAATACAATTATTCATACAAATTCTAACGAAAATGAGAACGGTCATGATTATCACGAGAACAAGTACCCTAATTAATAAAAATTCCAACAAGAACGATGGTGATGATAACGAGAACAAGTACCATAATTATTTATCTTTTTCCTATCTGATATACAATGTAAGATGTTTCATGTCATGTATTATATACAATACAATGTCTGTTAGACAATGTAAGATGTTTTCTATCATGTCTTATATATAATATAATGTTCGTTTATGGTTATAAAAAATAACATTTTTTTATAGTCAATTGGATTTAGCTTGGATGGTTGTGAGGAATGATTGTTATCCTCCCACCTGAGTTCAAATCCCATAAATGACATGTTAATCTCATAATGAGTATGTTGTAATGGCTTCATCTTTATTTCACGCTCCAGATAATAAATTTTGGATGTCTCTTCTTGTTCCATTAGAGCTTTCTTATGAAGTTTATATAAAAAATCATAATTATAACCAAATTGATTATTTTCATTTTTCTCTATATTTAGAGCTTTCTCTAACCAATCCTCACACAATAAGTATTCATAATCCAATTTAACTTCAAGCGCTTCAACCTTAGCTTCAAAGAGTTCATACATTTTCATATCTGGATTTACCAAAGATTCACATAGTGCTTCATAAGAATTTACACATTCATTTACATACCAAGTATAGCGTGGCCTTGGAAATTCCCATGTCGGCGTTGCACTGATCTCTTTTCCAGGAATATCTCTACTTCATCAGACTTCCTCAATTTATGGATGCTCTTCTCTGCTACAAGGGAGCTCTCTCTTAGGACACACATATCTCTAAAACAAAATTTGTGCCTCTCTTTTACTTCCAAGCACAACTTCGCACTTACATTGCTCTCACAATTAGGTTCCAACTTAGTCAAGGAAACTCTAAATGAGCACTTCACAAGTCAACCTCCTTCACACAAATGACAACAACGATCTCTCCACTAGAGATAGGCCTGCTATATCTCCTTCAATACACAACGGCTCCAACACGCAACTCTCAACAACTTCAACAAAATTGGAGGCTCCAGTCTATTGTCGAAGGCCCCTCCAGTAGTGCCCAATCATTCACCAGTCTGAGAATCTAAATCTCATTATCTGAAACAATAACCCTAAAGGTGTCGCCGCAATTACTCAAAGCACCGAATCAAACTGTCGACACAACACTGGGTTGGGTGGACATTTTGAATGGAGCGTGAAAGCAAAGGACCTCTTTCAATCTCCTCATGCTCTACAACGATTTCATGGCTCCCTATGCAGTGATTTATTGCGTAGTGCCTTTCACACATTGTACGCACAGAACGACTCCACAAAATAGAAAATACATGCAGATTAGCGCAATATTCAACAAGGATCATACTCTTCCAGTTAGGCGAATCCACCACTGACAGCTACGGGTTTACACACCTTCAAACTCGCTCTTACACTGGTCGCTTTGACACAAATTTTCACACCGGTTGGATAGCCTTTCTCTGTTGTTCAATCAAGCTTTTGCGCGACACTGCGTCTCGTTCTTAAAAAACGACCTGAAGTTTGTGAGAGGCTCCTCCTCTACCACTTGCTAGTGATAATTTCAAATGGCGGCACAATCAATATGTGGCTCAATCTTCCATGCAATGGCTCTGTACACACGAAAAACACACACAACAAACTCTACTCACATATTTGACAGTCTCCACTCACAGGTTTGACAACAACAATTGTGGAAGCTCTTTGATTCCAATACGGAAGGCAGCAATGGGATGCTCCTCCAGATGGGCAACTCAACCACACAATGTATGAGAGGCGATTTCTACAAATGTCATGGCAGCGATCTTCGCAAGTTCGATGCTCTATTCTTCTTTCCTCCACACGAATAGTTTGGTCCACCAGTGTTTGCATATGAACCAATCACAGGAATCAATTCGTAGGCTCGAAGATTCTCCTCTATGATTTACAACAACGTCAATCAACACCATATAAAGCTCTCTCTTATCACAACAACAACCAACACGACAATTTTCACACCAATTTTTCTCACATCAATTCACAGGCTCGAAGATTCACGTCGGGTTCACCACTTGCAGGTCGCCTTCACACACAGGTTTCCTACTCTCCACAAAGTCTTGCTAAAACAATGACGCTTAATTGCGACGGGCATCAACACACGATCTCTTTTTTCTTTCAAATGCAACGACGACACTTTTTTCATGGAATTAGAGCATTTCACAACTCTCCACAACAAGGGTGCTCTCTATCCACAACCCTGTTTTCAAGGCTCTGATATGAAGATAAAAATCAAAGATCAACCACACACAATATCAGTGAGGCCACAAGAGCTCTCACACACTTTCACACATTGATTAGAAATCCATTACATATAATAGTTGTAGAAAAACAAACTGACTTTAGAACAAACTCCTATAAAATAGGATCTCAAACCATCCTCATATCAAAATTATGCAAGCACATAACAACTCAAAAATCTCTTCCTAACAACACTCTGTTTTCTCTATTAAAAAAATAATAACTTTTTCTTGAATGGACTTAATGGCTAAGAACATGTGTTTCCTCTTAGGAGGTCGCTATCCCTAATACTTAAAAATATATTGTCATATCTTTAAAAATCTCTTTTACACTACAAGCTTATGCAAATGCAAGTTCTTGTAATTTGTAAAACACATACTATATGAATTTTTATTATTCTCTTTAGTCAAAATTTTAAATGTTTCTACATTAATTTATTTATTAATTAAAAAAACTATTTTAATATATTTTATAAAAAAAAAAATTGGTTTAATAGCTTGTTGGTTATCCACAAGACTAGTCTATGGTTTAAGAAACCCCTACCCAAGAGTATCTAAGCTGCGAAAATCACCCAAAAATTGTACCGAACCTAAGTTACACCAATCTTCAACATGGCTGGAGTTTTTTTGGATATCTCTTCCCGACTACAATACAAAAGAGTTTCAAACCTTAACCACCTTACAAAATGAAACCCTCCAAATCCAATAGCATCAACGAAATTTAACATAT
Organism: Picea sitchensis; assembly: GCA_010110895.2. Lineage (NCBI taxonomy): Eukaryota > Viridiplantae > Streptophyta > Pinopsida > Pinales > Pinaceae > Picea > Picea sitchensis. The sequence continues at coordinate 48,715 of SNQJ01S0009907.1, read as the reverse complement.
TTTATTAATAAAAAAATTTAACATAATATTCTTTTATAATATATTTTACTTAAATTAATTGTCCAATTTTTACTTTTCTAACCATTCTTTTATTATTAAAATAGTTGACTATATATTATAATGATTTAAACAAAAACATGATTTCTCTTAACAAATGATTCATCACAACAACATAATGATAGGGAATCTAAATATGAAAACTTAGAAATCAAAAAATAAAAATAAAACTTAGGAATCTATATACTAATTTGAGATATTTTTGGCTTTATTACTTTTAATGCTTTCAAATCATAACACAATGATAAGAAATCTAAATATGTAAGATTCAAAAATATATATTTTATATATTAATGAAATAGATTTCAATTTAGTATAATTTATTTTTTATATACTTTTAAATATATTGAATATATTTTGTTTCAAAATTGCTTTAAAATCTAGTCGTGAGCATCATTGACTCAAGCTAGGATGTCATAAAGATGCTCAAACTTGATTAAACTATTGGGGAATTATGGAAGACACCATTTGGCAGAATAAATATACTATTAAAAAATTGTCAAATCAAAATTTAAGGAGAAAATGTTGTGTGATAAAGAGCAAAAAAGAAAATTAAGGTATTATAAGAATGTAATCAACCCTAATCTAGAAGATCAATTTTTTTTATCTGTATTGCCAAGTGTAAAGAAAAAAATAAGCATTGCTAAGATAAGAACAAATAATCATGAGCTCCATAGTGAAATTGGGTGTTGGTCAATTTATAAAACTCATAAAACGCCATGGGATGAAAGAGTGTGACACAAAGAAAGTTGAAGATGAAAAGCAGTTTCTCTTAGATTCTCCAACCTATACTCATATTAGATCTCATTTTCAAAATATTTGTCACACTACCAACCTTCCTAACCTCTTAACTCAACAAGACTATGGTGATCTTGGAAAGCTTCTCTTAATGTTTTTAGAGCACAAAAACAAAATTCTAAAGAATCGCAAATAATCACTTACCCGCTTAAGGTCCAATAGACCAATTTGGTCTTAGTGGAAGTTAATCATCATCATCATTATAATTTAATAAGAAATTATTAAAATATATATATATATATATATATAGGATGAATAATGCAACATATGATATCTAATTGTTTTTAAAAATAAATAAATTTTATTAAAAATGAATTAATTTTTTTTAAATAATTTTTTTTTATTAAAATCAAATAAAATACTTCATTTGAACTAATTACGCCAAAGGCGTTCTTTTAAGGAGAGTTCTCTCTCGCTTTTTCATTTTTTGTCCGCAACCAATTAAACATTGCCACCTATTGACACATTCTGCACCCAATTAAACACTGCCACGTACAATGAAAACACTATTGTAATCTCTGTCATGTTCTGTGGCATATTCCTCGTTCCTACGGCATACAGTTCTTCATCTACTATTAAAATTTGAGGATGAATTCACAATGTGATGACACAACAAAGAAATTCCACCAGATCTCTTGAATCCAACTCACAAATAAAATCTCACATTTTTTCCAAAAGTCCGTAGTGATCTGAAAAATTTCTTTTAATCCACAGAAAACCATACACCTGCAAAGGGGCCAGTGCCAAGGAATTCTAAACCAAAGAGATCAGAGCTCAAATCGTTGGACGCATCTACTGAAACTCGGGCCGACGTTAAATTCTCCAAAAATTCCATCCGTTTGGATCTCCTCCCTTGACTGGAAATGTCCTCGATGACCAATCCATTTTGGCACCATGAAGTTCATTTATGTTGTGCATTGTTATGGGCATAGACACGAAATCTCTCGGCCAGTTCCGCTGTGTTGCTACATAAGCTGTCAATGGAGAATCGAGAATCTAAATCCCTCTCGGCCGTAACCAATAAACTTGAAGACTCCCTTGTACCTGTAAGGAAATGCACATGAATCCAAAGGAAACATTTATGTTCAAACTGGCTGGGACTATTTTTAATAAGTCGATTTCATATCAATACCATAAAAAAAAGTGAACGTAACAGACATGTTTTCGATATTGATCAGTTGATCGATTTTTTTAATCAAATGCCACAAAAATTAATGCAGATTACAAGACAAAACAATTATAAAGTTTAGTGGAAAAGTAAATAAGTAAATGATTTGCAATCTCAACACACAGTGTTGGACATCATATAATATGATAAAGGTTTGAACCCTCCAGATAATCTAACCGTCCCTCTAAACATATATACTTATTCATATATAATGTTTATACAAATTCATGATCATAAGCTCTTTCAATAACATTCATAGATTGAAAAAATGATTCTATATCTACACATACTCCCTCACGATACACGACCTTCATGCACCATTTACTAACCCATCAACTTCCATTGTCCGCATTTGTCAACATTTATAACTCCTGTAAACACATTTAAATATACCTGATGCAATTGAAGACACAATCAAATATCAGCCTGGAAGCATCTAAGAAGTGTAACTACTACACACAATCAAGAAGTCGGTCGTATGATCTTCTCCATTTTTCTATATAAAGACTCTTGAATGGACAATTTCCATTTGCATTATCAAACCTTTACTCTGTATACATTCTTCTTGATCCGTTTGATAGCTTTGAAGATCAGTGTGATATCTTTGAAGATCAGTTCCGCTTAGTTTCATTTGTTCCTTTGCAAACCCGCCTACGTATATCAGGTAGCCCAATGAATTTTACATATATAAATTTGTAATCTTATTTTCTTTCATGGCATCTTTCATTTATATATACGTGTATCGTTTAATCTTATTTTCTTTTTCAACATTTACAGATTTTGAAAAATGTTTTTTCATAGAAAAATAGGAAAAAAAATTCGAACGAAACTGCAATGAAAATAATTTATTGATGATCACGAACTGAATACATGAATAATCTATTTATTATCAAGAAATAACTACATGAACATGCTCACTTGGGACTGTAATCTATATTTACTCAATCAATGCTATTGAAAAACTTGCAAGCTTGAGAACACCACAAAAATTAATCAATTACTTTAAAATTCATTACAGATTCACGAGACGAAATGCATGCAGGAATGATAGCCTTCACTGTATTCGTTCTCCTTTTCCCTAAACATGCTCCTTCTGCTTTTCCCTAACGATGCACAAACAATTAGTCGAGTAGTATTAAGAAACACCAAAAAAAGAACAGGCTAATTCAATATCCTTTATAATGAGAAGCTTTAATTTGGTGATAAATCATACCATAGTTGATTGTATCCATACTTTAAGTTGTCTCGCACGTTGTGAAATTCCCGAAAAGGGCAATCTTCATCATCTCAAAGAGACCCGAAATCATGCGTTGCTTTTGCAGAGGCTTCGCACATTCAAATTCAAAATAAATCTGCTCTGAAACTGTTTTTTTAAGAATAAACAAATGCAAAAGAGAGAAAATACACATACCTGCAACAAGTTTAGGATATCAGTCAAGAAACTAAGTCGTAATGGCTTCTGCATTGAACAAAACTCTTCTCTCATAATATCTCTCGCCAATTCCACGCCTTGCTTTTGCATTCTATTTATAGGACTCCAGTGTTGTAATGATTTGGTCGACACTAATACCCTAGATTGAATTTGGGGATGGTGGTAGCTGACCAAGGCGTGGGGCTTCCCATCAAAAGCGAGGCTTTCTGGTCTGTCTTTCTCGATCCAGAGATCGATTCCTCCGGGCTTCTGAAACCTGTCGGCCAAGGCCTTAAGTTGTTGGTCAACCGTAACGACGAACAAAGTGGGGGCTTGGGCAGGCTTTTCCCATGGATTTTCAAGACTGGTTGTGGCTGCTCTGAGCTCTGCTCGCTTCCGCATTTCGTAGGGTTAGTGTTCTCTCAGGAGGCGAGCTTTGAGGAGTTGCTTGGATTTCTTCTCTTGCATTCTCTTCCACTACCATTTGGTCACTCTGTCAGGGAACATGCGAGGGCCACCTCCCATCATTCTGACTTGTCTAAATGGCAATGTAAAGCTAGGGTTTGGAAGTTGGGGTTTTTGGAATAATGGTGCACGCAACAGACCCCTCCATGAATCCAACGGTGAAACAACCAGGCCAACCATTGTAGAGAAAGAAGCAATAAATAAAGACGTTCAAGGCAACCATCCAAGATCCATTGGGCTCAATTGACTCGTGACAGGGTTCAGACACAGATGAGCATATGGAAGAAGAGAGTTTAAGGAGGAAGAGTGTGGAGCAAGGGAAGGTCCATATTCAGATCACTCCAACTATCCATTCGGACGTCATGGTTCATGCAGTTAGCAATGTGTCAATCGAGTGTTGTTGTGGTGAAGACGTATATGCTTTTTCCTTGAGCCGCTGCTTTCAAAATACACCTCACGCCTCCTCACATAGGTTTAGATTTAGCGACCTAACATATAAGTCCCTCACCCACGACTCAATTTTTTTTTTTATATATATTTGTTGTCATAATGTCCAATAATAATTATAAATTACATTTTAATGATATATAAATAATATCTTAAATATGGTTTCTATGTGAATTGAAAAGTTCTACTTTGTATAATAAATTTAACATGACAAGATTTAAACTTTGATTTCTTATTTTTAAAATTTTGGAAATGGGTGAAGTTCGTTATAATGAATTGTAAAGAAATAATTTTGGTGTTGTCGCTAGAATAATTTTGTAAAGAAATTTAGTAGAAAAACTCAAGATTCATGAACTCATTTCAATATGCAAAGTAAACTCACCCCATAAGCAAATTAATTTCACATTGGAAAATATATTTACTTTTACATTGGAAAATATATACCTTCTTTTTAATATTTTTAAATCAATTTTGTCCAAAATTTGGTTAAATATTGTTGGAACGTAGATTAACATGGTGGATCTCTATAAACCAAGTCTTCCATGAGTTATTCAGGAAGATGAATCCATTTATGCATTCAACAATGCAATTTACACAATAGAAAAATGTGTGATTTCACTAAGATTTATATTGCTTAATTCCAGTCAAAAAACCCACAAAACCCCTGTTTTTAACTATTATATATATAGAACTTGTTCAAATGAAACTTGACAACGGCCATAATATATTAGTCTTCGAATCCTGAAAGAGGATGTTTACATATTAAAGAATAATTTTCAGTAAATATCCAAAAAAAATAATTTATTTTAAAAATCCAATTTATTTTAATTAATAA
>SNQJ01S0009906.1:78835-92357 GCA_010110895.2 Picea sitchensis | reverse complement strand
GGGAGAGACTAAGTTCCTACTCAGTTTCAATTGGCTTTCAAGAATGATGGTGAAGATGAGAAACTTGCCAAGTCCAAAGTTGGAGCATATTCTAGCAGGTGCAATAGCGGTGGAGTTACTATCAGTCTCCAAGTGGGAAATTTTTGGTTGTGGAGCCTAATTATCTTCTTGATNTAGGTTCGGTTTGAAAATACATAAAAACCTCCATTTTTATGAATTCCTTTCCATAAATTTGCTTTTGACCTTATTTTTCTAAAGGATACACAATTAATGTATTGATGAAACTAACATATATAGAGTTGGATGCGTTTATTCCAAATACACATTTTTTAAAAGTTAATAATGCTTACTATTTTTAATTTATTTTTGTCTTGACATATATTAAAATCCTAGAATACATACTTCTCTTATTTATGCTATAATTGTTTGTCGGCTTAACCATTTCTCGAATGAGTTGTATGTGGCACTAGAGGAGACTGATATCTAATAGCAGGGAATCAACACGGGATTCATAGGTAGGGTTTGATAGAATAAACATAGAGCCATCGCCCCGAGTTTCCTCAATGCAATACAAAGACAACTCGAAATGGTAGGTAGGAGCATTAATTACCATGCATGTGAGAGAGGTCATGTAGATCGAGGCCATGCAAAGCTATAATACCATGTTGTATGTTGAAATAGATCTTGAAATATTTTATCCNCTTTGAAAAAATCTCTTAAACGGGCAGTAATTTAAAATTTACGAATTTTAATTTAGACCTAAAAAAAAAGATCGGGATTCGGGGTTTTGCGTAAACAAATGTTTGATGCAAATTGAGTTGCGAAACACCGATCCCCGATTTCCTGATACTTTAAGACTTAATCAAAACATAAATTACTTAATTCTCAATTAAAAGGGTTTAAAAGTTAAGTTAATCACGTCGCGATATTGGGATTCGCAGTTCAATAAGATCATATACTCTTGTCATTGTGTTTCCCGATTTCCCGATTTCGCGATACATTTGATCCTTGAGTAAAGATTTGAATTAATCTAATCTCTGCTAAGAATGATTAAGAGTTAAATAATTACATCGCAATTTCAGAATTCGTGGTTCTATGAGAAGCATGTTTCTTGTCATCCTTTTTTTCCCGATCACCAAAATCCCGACTCATAATTCACATTTGAAATAAACTATATCTATTTTGGAATTAATTTTGATTAATGAGATTGATTAAGATAAGTTAAATCATGTTTTAGAGAAACAGGTCATCGCCATTTCATGATTTCGGGATTCACGATTCCATGAGAGCACGAACTCATGTCATCAAATTTCCCGAAATCCCGATTCCCGATTATCCGATTAACGAAATCCTGAAAAGGTCTAATATCGATTAATTAACATATTAAAAAAGTTTTAATTTAAAATAATACATCGCGATTTTGGTGATCGGGTTTCTTCGATGAGATATTTTCTTGACATGAAGAGTGTCGAAACCTAGAAAAGTCATGTTTTCAGACTTAACTCATAATTAACATTAATAAATCATCTTTCTAAACAGGTTTTAAAGTTAATATTTCTTTGAATGTTCATTAACGCGTCGTTGTCTGATTAAGTAAGTTTCTATTATATTTGAAAACACCGAGAAAGCCTAGGTACAAGCATTAAATGCATATCTTCGAAAATATATTTTGCATTAAGAGCTTTAACTTCGTAACAGAGGTACAAATCTCGATATTTTTATGATATATTCGAAGTAAACGTTCAAAAACGTCTGTATTTTCATTCTAAAGTTGAGCTTACTCATCCACTCTCTGTGACAGGTTTTAAAGCTTAACACAGAGCTATGGCACCCAAAAAAGCTCCGAAGAAAAACGAAGACCAGCAAGAAGGCGATGTTATTTTTGATACTACTCCACTCGGCGTACACTTCGTCAAATCGTGGAATGGAATTTCCGAAAAGCTGGAGGATGAGCTCAAATATGCAGACCCTGATTCGGAAAATCACCTCCGAGATATTTCCGAGTCTGAGCTTCATAAGGTTGTTGCGCATCCGAGACTTGTGTCATATACCGATATGATTGGCTAGGCTCTAGATAAAGTAGATATCCCAACAAGAAGCATTATGAACGAGCAAGGAGCTGTCATCGGCTCATTCAGGCCTGAGCACATTCAAGTAATGTATAAGCTCTTGCCCAATTATAGACACACCTTTAATTCTGAGTTTTTAGCCAAGTTTCAAAGAAAAGAATGCATTGAAGCGGTCCAGACATACCCTGACATGATTAAAGGATGGGACAGGGATGAAAATAAGTTTAGGGTTGATTTACATGGGATTTATGCCACATCTTCCTTAAAAAAATATATGGTTTACGTAGCAATGATGTTATGTAGACTTTTCGGGAGAAAGGATCCTTGTCACTTTCATGCAGATTGGACGCCTTTCCTAGAGGAAGTTTCAGAAGGACGTAGTTTTAACTGGCATACAATTTTGTCAGATAACCTCACATCAGAGGTTGTGAATTACAAAGAATCCAAGTCAAAAGGACAACCAATGTCTTTTTATATGTCTGCATATATTATGGATTCCATTTGTTTTATGACTCCTTTCCCATTAATGAATTGGAGTTGGAATGTTTCTTGCCCAGAGCCTGTTCATAAATACCACTCAGCTCTCTGGGAATAAAATGGAAAAGATGTTTTTTATTATGTTTGTCATTATGTAATTATCCCTCTGCACAAAATATTCTTCTGACACAGTTATAAAAAGCCTCAAATCGGTTGCCGACTGGTTTATTGAGCAAAAATTTTCCTATATTAGGGTTTATGGCTGTTCCATTCCGCCTCACGCACTCCCAAAGTTTTTACCAGACAGATTGGTATGTAGAGAAGTGGCTCATCAGTTAGCCAAGGGTGGTATTGGGTTAGAATTAAAAGGCCTCAAGAAAAAAGCATGGCCATCTTTTCCTATTCATATCGAGAAATTTACTTTATCAAACTTGGGGCATTCTAAGGTGGAGGTCGAGTCATTGGAAGAAGTTAAGCTAGTAGACATCGAGCACAGGAAACACGACCCTTACCAAATAATTAGTCGGCATTACATACACTGTAATTTAAAAGCATATGAACATGAAGTTTCAGTTTATGATGATATTTTCAAAGATGTTAAATCTTATGAGGAAGTGAAGAATAGAGTGTAGGCCTTGTCACCTGACTCACAGGTGGGGTTTGCATATTTTCAACTACATAGGTGAAGCTGCCTGCCGAAGATTTTACAAGGTGAAATGTCAACTTCATTGCCAGAACAGGAAGAAACCCCTCCAAGGTTTGAAACTGATACTCAGGATAAGTCAAGTGACAAAGATAAGTTGAAAGATCCTAAAATACCTCATCAAAACATAGAGGGTTCTAAGATAAAAGAACCAGGGACAGAAAAGGGAAAAGGACTGGAAACAAGTCCAATAATTCTTGATGATATTCCAGAAAAGATTGGAGGAACTGCTTCAAAGGAACTTGGCAGTCCTATCACAGCTTTGACTCCACTACAGTATAGTTTTAGAACCCCTCATGAAGGAGTTCTATATGTTAGTGACCTAGAGCCGATTTCAAGAGATGAAATCCCCTCATCTGAATATTTTTTCAGCAAAAAACGAAGAGTTGTCTTGAAACAGGAAATTCATCTTGTAGGAGAAAGATCAATTAAAAAGCATAGAGTTATCATAGATGGGAAGAAACTCAAGGATGGAGAGTTCGCCAAATAATTAGCAGGAACAATGGGCGCTATAGCATCATCCAATATATATTTTGTGGGAAACCTAACGACTATACTTGAGCAGAAGGATCAAGAAATAATTCAGTTGCAAGACAGATTAAAGGAAAATGAAAGAAATATTGGTTGGGGAATACAGAAGGGTCTAGAAAAAGATAGACTCAAAGATATGCAAGAAATCCAAAAGTTGTATAAAAACTTGGATGAGTAAAAACACATGATACAGGTCACTCAAGAACAGGTTCAAAAGTTGGGCGAAGAAAATAAATTTTTACAAGACAAGATTATTTCAATTGCTAACCAGGTTATTGAAATTGAAAATTTTAGGACACAGGCATCAGAGATATATGTAAAAATAGAAGAGGAACACCAAAAAGTATTATGTAATATGGAAATTATCCAGAACTATTTTCAGGAATCAAATAGGTCCATGGAACAGGTGTTCCAGAAAGAAAGAGAAGCAAAAGAAGCAAGGAATACTTTTCAAAAAGCAGTGGCTTCCTCACTAAAAGAAGAAATTGGAAAAAATCAGAAATTATCTGTTTCTGAACAGGTAAAAGGAGATATAATGATATAAGTTTGGGAATCAAAATTGGTAGAATATAAAAGAATCACAAAAGAAGTTAACGAAGACTGTCAATGAATCTTCAATCTTTTTGAAAAAGATTCATTAAATATCGGGGCAGATGGTTGTTCTGGGTTATTAGGAGAAATCAACATTGTCAGGCATCAGCTGAAGTCAAGAGAAGAGCTCGAAGAAAGGAAAGCAAAAATTTCAAATATTAAATTGGTCAACATTACAGAAATAAATAAGTGGATGGTAACTTCAAGTTTAAGGTTGAGAAATGTTAAATTCACAGAGAAAACGATAAAAAGTCGGTTGCCAGATTTACAGAGAAGATTTTTCTCTTTTGAAGCAAATGAGATACCTGAGGCTCCTAGGATCTTAGTAAACGTTTTGGGAAAATGTGTTCAATGCGTTGAAGCAGAGAAAGAAAGTTCATCAACGCAAATTTAAAACTTTTAAAAATGTTTTTATTTATTAGAATTTTGAAAGAAATTGTAAACGGTTGACATTATTTTATGTAACCGTAATATTAGGGAGTTGGTTAGTTACCAACAAGAAACTTTGATAGAACTGTATAAATATAGTTTCAAAAGGATGAGCAAAGGCTTCATAATTTTTGGGAGATATCCTTTTTTGTAATTTCAGTTTTGAAGTTCATCGGAATATAAAATCGCAAACAAGATTATGGATCCTGCAATTTTCTAACTATGTGTCTTCCCCTGTTTATCATGCTTTGTTAAATTTTCCTTTTGAAGTGTTTTTCTAACAAGTAAATCAATTTGAATTTATATACATTGTTGTTTATTATTTCAGATTGGTTTGGATGTTGAACGTATTACAGTCTTTCCTCTGAAATTACTTTTGTAATTTTAAGACCTGTAAAACCTTCTGTTCCTTAATATTTAACTCTGTTAGAAATCTTGTTTTTCTTTCATCATCGCTAATTAAAATATAATATTCTTTCTTGATAAAATCCTTATATTTCTCTGTATTGTGTTTCGTTGTTTATAATTTCAAAATTGTTACAAAACCAGGAAACGACCTTAAATGTGTTTTTTACATTACTATTATAGATTTTAAAATTGTTTTCATTGATCTCATCTCTGGAAATCTGAAGTAACCAATTGATTACAAACTCATTTTATAAACCTTTTAAACTTTATCATCCATGATTGTCCCTAATAGCAGACAACCTAACGTAGAATCGGGCCTTCAGGATCAAACCAGCATTGCCCTAAGTTTATTTAACACTATTTTACAAACAATGACTAATAGGGATGAACTAGAACGATCATGGGCTTCTATTGAACGTGACATTAACATCCAAGAGCAACAGGAAGTAAGAGAGAGACAGTTGAGAAACTGAATCTTCTCTGATCTTCTTTAATTCCTTAATTCCAAATATTTCCTTTAAATCATTTTCAGATTCCTTGATGGTATGTTTTATAGCCTTAAAACATAAACTCAGGAACAACATCTTTTTGGCGCCGTTGTCAGGGAACGAAGAAATGAACTATTTCCCTGGGTAGAACGACATTGACATTTTCTGTTGTTGATAGTGAACAAGAACATAAAACTTTCTAAGGCTAAATTATTTTTCACTTGGCGACTCCAAACTAAATAAAGTGGCTAGTAGTCGTAAGAACACCAGAAAAACTCGGATAGTAAACAGACCTCGCCAGTCTCTAATCCGGAAAAAAAATTAAAATCAAGAAAATCAATCAAACAAATCCTTTTATCAACTTATTCTACAGATCAACCTAATTTTACACAATCGAACTCATCGAAAACTTTTGAACGATCACTTTCACTTCCCCCTTCTTTTTATACTTTCTCATTTCCCAAAGTTTCGTCTCCAGTTTTTCGAGAATATTCTCCACACACTGTCCAAACTTCAGTCCCAAATCTAACCATGGCGGCATAAGGAGGTGTTGGAGCTGGAGGTGGTTCTCCTAAAGGTGGTCAGGTTCCACTTCTCGGGATTTTTGCCAAAGTGGCTACTAGATATGCTCCCCTTGTTCTTCCTGTTCCTCTTCATGATCTCCCTGAGAATTATATGAAGAGCCTGCCGAAATTTACAGGGGAGGGTGATTTGACTGCATAAGAACATATAAACTTTTTCGATCAATTTGCAGATATACTTGGAATAGAACATGAAGATGTGTATTCTAGATTACTTGTTCAAACTTTTGAGGGACAGGTGAGAACTTGGTTTCGATCCTTATCGGCTGGATCATTAAGATCCTATGAAGAGCTTGAGAGTGCATTCATCAGATAATGGGGTGAGAGAAAGGATCACCTCTACTATCTAACCGAATTCAGAGCCCTCAAAAAGAAAAATTCTGAGTCGGTTCTAGAATTCACACAAAGGTTTAATAAATTATACAATAAAATTCCAGCTGAAGTTAAACCTTCACAACCTACAGCAAAAGTGACTTTTGCTGGTGCTTTTGACCCCGAATTTGCTTTACTATTGAGAGAAAGGAGATCATTAGATCTCTCTAAAATGCAAGATGATGCAGTTGAAATTGAATCCAATATGATGGCATCAGGGAAGCTTAAAGCAAAGACCGAAAATGTAAATAAAGAAAATAAAAAATTCAAATATCAATGTGGACCTTTAGGCTCAGGAAAATCTTCTGGAGATAAATTAGAAGAGATGGCTAGGGTCATTCGAGAACTTTCAAATAAGATCTCGAAAATGGAACTAGAAAAAACGAAAAGGGATAATTTTCCCAGAAAAGATTTTCGAAAAAAGCCTGAACCTCAGGGACCATATAAAACAGTGAAAAATGAAGATCAAAAAATTCAAGCACCCTTTAAAAGTGAAAATTATATTGGAGAGGAAGATTTGAGCGATTTTGAAGAATTGGATGAAGATATTAGTAATCGTGGCGATGATAATAAGTCTCCTTATTTATCTAGACAAGATTATGAAGCATCTTTGATTAAAGAAAGTAAATCAGAAGATAAAGTTAACAATAATGTCACTGATGATTGTACATATTAAAGTATTGTTGATGATATTATTGCTGACTTACAAGGAAAATACAATCTGAGACCAAGAAATAAAAATCTCCCTAATGTTCTAACAAAAAAGATTTTTCCGAGAAATGAGACCGATGAGGTAAATCCAAAAGTTGTAGATAAACAGTCTGCAAAAAGAAATACAATTGATAACCCTGTACAGTTAGAACCAGTAGGAACGCCCCCTGTAAATACACAAGCTCCGATAAAAGAAAATAAGGTTACATCTCAACATAAAACTGAGAAAAAAGGTATGGAAGCCCCAAACATCGAAAATGACAAGGCTCAAGGAAAATTTAACTTGGAAAACGAAATAAGTAAAATCAAAATTCCTATCCCCCTTGTCGAATTAGCTAAAAATCCAGTATACTGAAAACAAATAGCCAAAATGATAAATTTTTCTGAAGTTGAAAGTCAGGCCGACGCTATTAACTTAGAAGATGATAAGCCTATCATAGTTTTCGGTCCACATGTCGAAGGTGCAAGAGATACAGTGGCTCCTTTTTATATTACACTAACTATTTTTGACCACCTTTTACATAATTGTATGTTGGATTCTGGAGCTTCCCATAATGTTATGCCAAAGGCAATAATGGAAAAACTTGGTCTCGAAATCACAAGACCCTATGGTGATTTGTATTCTTTCGATTCAAGAAAATTTAAATGCATAGGAATGATTAAAGACCTAGTGGTAAGTTTGGCCCAGATACCTGCTAAAAGTATCCTTATGGATGTAGTAGTCCCTGATATCCCCCCAAAATATGGAATGCTATTATCTAGATCTTGGGGCGCTAATCTTGGAGGATCCCTTCAGCTAGATATGACATATGCTACAATCCCTGTTTTCAGAGGCCAATTCACTCGTCTTTACAGAGAGACTCGGTTGGCATTTACTGTAAGTGACCCAAATAATCCTAACAATCATCCAGTTTATATTGCCGACAAAGATTTAGGAAAATGTATTTTATCGTTAGATGGTGATTTTGAAGTAGATGTAGATGATAAATGTACAGAAGAAAAAATTGAAAAAGAAGAAATAAAGAAAAATGTATATAATACTGGTATATGGAAAATGTATTTTGATGGTGCATCATCTTATCTTGGAGCTGGGGCTGGAGCACTTCTTATCGCTCCTGATGATCAATTTTTTATTCCTTTTTCATATAGGCTCCAGTGGTATATAGATTGTACAAATAATGTATGTGAATATGAAGCTTTAGTACTTGGATTAGAAGCTGCTAGAAGGATGAAAATTAAAAATCTTGAAGTCTTTGGTGATGATGAATTAATCATAAAACAAGTAAATCGGCAATATCAAGCTAAGAATCCTAGATTAAGGTCTTATAGAAATTGTTTCTGGGATTTAATTGAAAATTTCTTTACTTTTGTGAATTTCCATTTCGTACCTAGATCCGAAAATCAACAGGCCGATGCTTTAGCCAAAGTTGCATCAACTTTTACACCCCCGACTACTTTTAATTTAAAATATCATATACAAATGAGACATCACCCTTCAATACCTAATAATATACAACATTGGCAGGTTTTCGAAGACGACGAGTAGCTTAGAAAGTTTCTTGAATCATTAGATGAATTTGCAGAAACGTATAATGATCAGGAGAATCAAAATGATCCTATTTGGATCATGCAAGAAGGGGAAGATTCAAAAGAATTTCATGATAAAATTGCTAACCATCGGATGCTTGTTCTGAAGAACAACCAAATCCCAAAAGGTCTAATCCCTTTGGAAAGACTGTTTAATAAAGATGACATTCCTTCTAAAACTAGTCTACAACCTCAACCAGAGGAGGTTGAAGATTGTAACATAGGAACTGCAGATAACCCCAAAATGGTTAAGTTATCTAAATTTTTATCAATAGAAAACAAAAACAAATACACAGAGTTGTTAAAAAAATATAAAGATGTGTTCGCATGGTCATACGAAGATTTGAAAACATACGTCACTTCTGTGATAGAACAAAAAATACCACTTAAACCAGGTGTCAAACCTTTCAAAAAAAAACTCCGACAATTTAACCCGATTTTACTACCTGTTATTGAACGAGAAGTTAAAAAACTTCTAGACGCTAAAATTATTATTCCCCTAAGATATTCTGATTGGGTAGCTAATCTAGTCCCAGTTAGAAAGAAAAATGGGGAAATCAGATTATGTGATGATTTCAGGAATCTTAATAAATCTTCTCTTAAAGATAATTATCCTCTACCTAAAATGGACCACGTTCTTGAAAAAGTAGTAGGGACTACCAGAATGTCCATGATTGACGGATTTTCAAGTTATAACCAAATTGCTGTTAGTGAGCCTGACAAGGAAAAAACCACATTTACCACTCCTTGGGGCACGTTTATGTATGATAAAATGTCATTTGGACTAATGAATGCAGGAGCTACTTTTCAACGCGCCATGGATATTTCTTTTGTCGGCGAACAAGACAAGTTCGTAGTCATATATCTGGATGATCTTACTATATTTTCAAAATCAGATGAAGACCATATGATTCATCTCAAAAAAACATTTGAAAAATGCCGCAGGTTTGGTCTATCCTTAAATCCTAAAAAGTCTCATTTCGCTATGCAGGAAGGCAAGTTGTTGGGTCATATAGTATCCCGAGATGGAATCAGGCTTGACCCTAAAAGAGTAGAGGCTATAGATACATTAGCTATTCCTAGGAATGTTAAAGAAATTCAATCATTTTAGGAAAAATAAATTTCTTGAGAAGATGTGTTCGTAACTTCGCTGAAATTGTTAAATTGATTACAGATATGCTCAGAAAAACAACGAAGTAAAGTGAACGGTAGAAGCTACAGAATCCTTTGCCCATATTAAGAAAGTTATAAGTGAGGCACCAGTACTAGCGAGTCCATATTATCTTAAATATTTTCTCATCTTTTCATTTGCCTCTGAACATATGCTTGTTGTTGTACTCCTTCAAAAGAATGAAGAAGGTTTCGAGCAACCCATAGCCTTCTTTAGCAAAAGTCTCTGAGATGCTGAACTTAAATACAATATAATGGAAAAGCAAGCTTATGCTATGGTAAAAGCATTGAAATCTTTTAGAACGTATGTATTACATTCTAAAGTGATTGCATATGTACCCACTAGTGCTGTAAAAGATATATTGGTTCAAGCAGACAGTGATGGTAAAAGAGGAAGATGGCTTGCAAAAATTCAAGAGTTTGACTTGGAGGTTAAACCAACCAAACTGGTAAAAGGATAGGGTTTAGCTAAACTTCTAGCTGAATCCAATTTCAGGGCTCTTGGGATAAACAGTGCTCAGGAGGAAGAAGGATGGATAGATATGAATGAAATTGATGACCAAATAGTCGAAAACAAGATCGATGAGAAATTCACGTCGTCAAATTGGTACAAGGACATAGTTACATACCTATTAACTTTGAAATGTCCAGATGATCTGTCACCTTCCAAAGCTAGAACATTGAAGCTGTATGTAGTTAAATACTATATTTCTGAGAAACGATTATACTGGAAAGATCCACTTGGTTTCCTTTTAGTTTGTCTAGTCGAATCAGAAACAGAGAAAGTTATAAGTCAATTTCACGAGGGAGTCTGTGGAGGGCACCACGCTTGGAGAGCCACAACATATAAAATCCTGAGGGCTGGTTACTACTGGCCTAAACTTTTCCCAGATGTAAATGCTAAGGTACGAGCTTGTAGCCCTTGCCAATTTTTTACAGGAAAGCATAAGCTACCAACAATGCCATTAATCCCAATCAAGACAGAAGCTCCTTTTCAGCAATGGGGACTTGACTTCATAGGCGAGATAAATCCTCATTCAAGTGCCCAACATAGATGGATTATGACTGCTACTGACTATTTCACCAAATGGGTGGAAGCTATCCCAACAAGGAAGGCCACTGATTCAGTAGTTATAGATTTTTTAGAAGAGAATATATTGTCAAGATTTGGCTGTCCTAGAAAGATAGTCACAGACAACGCACAGGATTTCAGGTCTATGGAAATGGTTAGTTTTTGCCAGAAATATAATATTGTGTTGGGACATTCAACAACATACTATCCACAGGGAAACAGTCTCGCATAATCTTCTAATAAGAGTTTGATCAGTATAATCAAGAAAGTATTAAATGAAAATAAAAAATCTTTGCATTTACATTTAAAATACGCTCTATGGGAAAATCGGATAGGCACAAAAAAGTCTATCGGTACTTCTCCCTTTCAAATGGTTTATGGAACAGATGTAGTGTTGCCCATAAACTTAGCACTTCCTGTGATGAAACTATGGCAGGATGAGAAGGAAGAGCCAAACCCTCTGACAAGAAGAATAAACCAGTTGATTGAAGTTCAACAACACAGGGGTGTAATAGATGAAAAGTTGCATAAGTACTAGGATGATATGAAGATGTTCTTTGATAACAAAGCCAAGAACAAGAACTTTCTCCCAGGAGATCTGGTTTTGAGGTGGGATGCTCGAAAAGAAGATTCAGGAAAAAATGGTAAATTCGATCATATTTGGTATGGACCCTTTAAGGTATCATCTTCTGAAGGAAAAATTTCATTTCTACTTGAAAATTTGGATGGTAAGATCCTGAATTCCCCTGTTAATGGGTGTTTTTTAAAGCATTATATGGAATAAATAATAATAATAATAATAAAAAAAAAATATAAAAAAAATAAAATAAATAAATAAATAAAATTGTATATACCGGTTTCTTTTTCAATTTTTTGAAAACTTCTTTGTTAAAATTAAAAATTAGTTAACTTTCCAATAAAATAAAATAATAAATAATAAATAAATAAAGTTGTATATACCGGTTTCTTTTTCAATTTTTTGAAAACTTCTTTGTTAAAATTAAAAATTAGTTAACTTTCCAATAAAAAAAAAAAAGAAAAAAAGAAGAAGTTCACAGAGTTATTTTTGAAATTATATCTTAGGTATTCTGGTTTACAGATTGTTGAAAAATCTCCTTTAATACCTTCAGTACTATCTTTCACGTTTTCAAACTTTTTTATCAGATTAGGAGAGATTTTGTATTGACTTTGAAAATCATCAAATGATTAAATTCAGTTAGGTCAATTTTCATAGTTTTTCTCTCTGACTAAAAATGGTTAGGTTTGAGTTAATTCTTAATATCTTAAGTTTCTTAACAGTTTGTCTGAACTTTTAAGCTTGCTCAAAAGAAGATCCCCTGAAAATATTTTTCCCTTTTTCTCTACAGACTGAGGGGTTTTGATGGTTCAGAAAAATTGGTCTAGAATAACCAAAACAAGTTGACAAATCTCTATTAGAAAATTTTATACAGATCACCACCCCTGATATATTAAGTATCACTGATTGCCCCCGCTTCGTAGGCATAAGCTAACTATAAGAAAGATGGTGAAAGGAAATTCATAATTGATTGCCCCCATCTAGTCCTATAGATGATGAAAGGAAATTCATTTAAATGATTTCCCTCATCTAAAAATAAAAATAGATAACTTCACCGGGGTACTGAACAGGCCCGCTAGCAGTGAAGCAATGTCTGAGCATAAAATTAGTACTGGAAGTGGTGAAAGGAAATTTAGTAAAAAGGGGCAGATAACTTCACCGGGGTACTGAACAGGTCTGCTGGTAGTGAAGCAATATCTGAGGTGTCTGTAATGTTGTCATACTTATCTATAAATCTATTCTAGTTATCAATTTTTCAAAACCAGATATTCATCTTAAGTCAAAATAGAGCTTCCCAGTTTAAAAATTATAAATTTTATTTCGATTGACGCAAGATGAAATATTCAATAATCTGTTGAGTTTCCAAAGATTTTTCTAATCATCTCAATACTAACTCAATTTTGGAACGGGAAGGAGAATTTTGAATAAGACTATAACTGAGTTTCAAATAAATAAGAAGTTTTGAAAAGGTTTTCAAAGGCTTTATATAATCTCTTTTTCCTCTCCTGGATCAATTTATCATAGATAAATCCTTGACACCATTTACCCAATGAAGGCACTGAGTCTACATGTTCTCCTCATCCCGCAGGGAGACGAGGTCCCCAGTTGGAGCCTATGTTGAAACATATTTTGAAATATTTTATCCTTAAGACCTAGATTTTTAATTTTTAAGTCTTGGTGTTTTTCGGGCTTCTTAAAACAAAAATTCGTCACCTATAAATTCGTGATGCCTTTTATTGTTTATTTTTGGAAAAAT